>VXBA01003205.1:422050-663079 GCA_013399895.1 Serilophus lunatus
AGCGCAGCCGTCCGCACCGTACCCCCGGCGGAGCAGGGCAGCAGCAGCCCGGGGAGGAGGATGCTGCTGAAAGTTAAGCCCCTGTGATGCGAGTTCCTGCTGCCGTGCTTATATTTTCCCGGTACCCTCCTTCTTTTCCAGCCCTGTTTCCCAGGGGTGGCCGTCCTCGTTTCCTGCGGACAAACCCGGCTATTCGTGCTGTCCGACCCTTTTTCCCCTGGCAGGTGGAAAATGCGTTTTATCACCACCATTCCTCTTGGAGCTGTAAAATGCAACTGCAGTTTCCTCCCTGCTCTGCCTCGGGGAACGCAGCGAGCTGTTCTAAGGGATGCCGTGGCACAGCAAAAACCTTTTTGTCACATCTCCAATTTGCTTAAGAGTGATAATTCAGCTTGATAAAACCTTCTAAACATGTAAAACTAATCTCGAAAAAAATAAAGTAGAGCTGGTAAGTGTTTGCGCAGCTGATAAAGATGCAAAGTTTAAATAGCAAATAGTTACGTTGGCGTGACAAGTCCTGAATTTGCTTCCAAAATGAAAAATAGATAGAGGTAGATCATAAACCACACCTATTCCACGAAGCCTTAGTCAGGCCCTAAGCCCAAAATGTCATCTTGCATGTTACCTGGTGTTCTGACTTGTACATCTGCAATAGAATGTATACACAGTCATTTTGCTTATTGCTGAGTTGGATAAATTGACACAAACTGTGTCTGGGTTTACTGGAGATGTTGACTCATCGCTGAAAGCTCCATGTATTTGTTAGATGAATAGTGCTTTATTAGTTTTGGTGCTTTGCTACAAAGTTTCTTTAGAGGCTGTTTTATGTGTGTAGGCCTCAGAAGGTCTCCTGAGGTCAGGTTAAAGGAAATTTAACCAAAATATAAAACTCCCAAAAAGAAACCAAGAAGAGCTGTGTTGCTTTTAAGCAGATGTAATATTCACAGAAAGACTTCAATTCAGCATAACCAGGAAGGCCAACCCAGCAGAAAACTCATCTGGTTTTAAGAAATAAAATGGGGCTTATTCTAAAATGCATTGAATGAGGGGCAGTCAGAGACAGACTCATTGCTACAATTTTTCCATCATGCATCATCTGTTACCTCTGAACAGTTTGCCTTAAGGGTGGGTCATCACAAATGAAGTGCTAAAGAGGAAGGATTTTGCTTGATTTTAAGTTACAGCAGACAGGTACAGAATATTCTGAGTTGGAAGGAACCTCCAGGGATCCTCAAATGAATGGCTCTAAATGAATGGCCCATATGGGGGTTGAACCTGCAGCCTTGGTGGGTGAGTTCCGTGCTCTTCCTGGGTTAGGCTTTATGCTTTCACAACCTCTAAGCTGTGGTATAGCAAGTATGTACTGCAGAGCAGAGAAGCAGGAAAAAATAGTTGTTCATTAGTAGCCACATCTATGCAGTGGAGAGAATTCAGTGCTAGAAATGTTCAGTTGAAAAATCTGGTCTTCATGCCTGTGTGGAAAGTCTGGTTCTGGTCCGGTGAAGAATATATATTCCCGTTTTCTGACTGACACAGGTGGCTTTTTTTTTTTTTGTTCTGTGGGTGTGGATGCATTACACCCTAATAAATCTCTATATATACACCCTTACCTATTTTATTGCTGTATATGTGTGCTAAATTCCAGTGTGTTCAGGAGTGCCAAAATGGTTGCCAGTATGATATCTGGTGGCCTGCTTGCATGGGTAGAAAGAAGCTGGTACTCTGAGTTTACTCTCTATTGCCAAGGCTGTTAAACAAGCATCAGGTTGCTGAGAGTTCAGTTTTAAGTAGATAAAATATATTTTAATGATTCTAAAGTGCAGGAACCATTTGCAGTGGTGCAAGATGCCAGAACTTTCTGCTATCTCTTGGAGCCTGTCAAGGAGTTGCAATTTCTCAGGATCAGCATTTTCTTATGGATATGGTGCCAGTTTTAATAGTCCTGTTTGCACATACTTGGCAAAATTATACTGTAAGTATTAAATAGTGATATCTAGCAGTGACTTGTAGAAAAAGAAGACAAATGATGTTTTTTGGAGTCTCTTAAGACAGATGGCCTGTCAAGCAGGTAAAAACAAAGTATGCTGCAATATGTGGAAACCTGGGGCTTGCATCCTCCAATAGTGCATTCCTTTTCTCAGACAAATTGAAAATTTTACCTGGAACCATTTATATTCGGACATCTTTAAACATGGATGTAAGAAGAAATAAGTTCTAGATTTAAAAACCAAACAAACAAATACCAAACAAAAACAAACCTAAACCCCTATTTCTTTTTAGGTGCTCTGTTTAGGTACCCCACTTATCCAACAACTAAGTTGGATTTCTGCACACTTGTACATTACTTTATACTTAACCCTGATGGCTGATGAGTGGTAAGAGAAAAGGCTGTAGCAATTCCTGGGTAAAGACCCAAATTTCTTCTTTTCTACTTGGACTCCTACTTGGATGGCAAAATTTCTAGAACATACTAAGCAATGAAGTGTGTTGATGCCTTAGGGACTATCATTCTAAAATCCTTTGTTTTCCTTTGTTAATAATTCACAAACATATACAGACTTTACTTTTTAAGGGGAATGTTCGGTGGTTTTGTGGTTATTTTTTTTCCCCATGCTAAAGCATTTTGTGTCACTGAGTGGTTTATGCCATCTCAGTAGGAGTGATACATCAAAAATCCTGAACTATAGTAGATGGTAACACATTGAATTTAATTATTTGAGGACATGTGTCCGAATCTACAGACAGTAATTGTTTTTTGTCAGTTTATTGTCTGAAATTTTAGGTCCTTACTGTTTGAAAGTGTATTTAGTAGCTTTTTGGTAGTTGTCTGTCTTTTTCCCTCAGGCAGCTAAACACATTGTAAATAGCAATTGCAAAGAAAACAAACACAGCTTCGCTTCTTTTCACTGAAATAGATTGCATTCGAAACCTTCGGCTGGGAATTGTACGCTCTTCAAGCTGATGAGCTGCAGAAGTGTGAAAGGAGCTTGTTCTATCCCTACCATAAATCTCACTTCATTCAGTGTACGAGTTTACAATTTTAAAGCACACAAATAGCTTAACACTACACTCTCATCTTTAATTTTTTTGCCTTTTAAAGAAATCATAGTTTTGCATAAGCTGCTTATTTTCAAAATCTCAGTGTGAAAATGTACAAACATGCATTTCAATACAAAACTTGTCCAATAGCCTGTATTAGTTGCCAAGTCTAAACACTTCCCTGATAGAGAAACTTTGCTACTGGGGAAGTGCTTTGTTTCCAGGCTGCTTTCGTATTCTTGCAGAGCATTTCATCGAGCAGTAAATAAGTGGTTCTCTTAAATCTAAGTGCTGGATGGCTCTTTCCCCTCCCCAGATGCTTAATTTTAACCCCTCTCTTAACTGACTGCTGTCATCATTGCTCAGTGTAGTGTGCTTGTAAACTGCCGTTTTGTTTTGTTTTCCTTTATTTGAGTTGCACTAAAGCGCTGGAGAGTTTCTGAACAGACTGTCCAGTGGAACTGCTGGGTATTTTAGAGCTCTGTGTCCAACCCACCTGCAATGGCATTGGTGTTTTATCCTTACATCTCCCATATGTGAAGCCCCTGGAACTTATCAGGTTCTCAGCTAAGCAGTGACTTTACTGGCACGAGTTGACTGTCAATGCATTGATTCACTATGAGATTTACTATAGAAGAACCTTACTGGAACATAACAAATGTCTATTTGTCCCATGTATCTTATTTCTAACAGTGACCAAACTGGATCCCACAGGAGAGACAGAAGAGAGAAGGATGCCTCTAGTGAATAATCAGTTCCAGGCTGAGGAAATGAGCAGTTTATTAGAAGGTTAATAAGATTCAACTGCTTATTTTTCCTATCAGATTACACAGATTACATGTGTTGTGTGTACTAACTTAATAAAAATCAATTGTAAGCCTTTTAGAGAGAATCATGGACATCACATTTTGCCACTACATTTCAGACAGTTGCAGGCAGGAGAATACTCCTGAAATACAGATACATTTTGTTTTGTATCCGGGTACTTGCCTCACTAAAATGATATTTGATTTTGAGGAAGTATAAACTTGTGGTTGGTGTGGGTAACAAAAGATTCTATGACTCTGATGTTAGTTGACAACCCTAGTAACAGGCCTCAGGAAACTCCAGCCTTGTTAAAAAGTCAGAAGCATTCTAGTGAGATTTTCTTTATCTGATGGATAAGGTAAGCATTTAAGAAGCTTCTCTAAATAGATCTATTTCTTTATCAAATATTAAGCATTAGAAGTATTTTTTTTCTTCCATTGTAATGTTCATATTTTCATATCTTGAAATTGTGTGTGATTTCATGTTAAGTGTTAGTAGGTATGATAATGCTTTTTAGGTGGGAAGATTGTCAGCTTCATGTGAAAGTAAAGATATAATTTGAGGATTTTTTTTTTAGTATAGTTGCTTATCATTCTCACTATCTTGTACTTCCTTTAACTTTTTGCCCTTTAAAACTTTATAGTTTCCAACAGTAATCGTTCTTGGTTCTATCCTTATCCAATTACCTAGTAGAGCAGTTCTGATCTTGATAGGGATAAGCACATGTGATTTTTTTTTTTTTGTTCTGGTCTTTCACAAGAGTACATGGTATAATGGTTGTGCTGGCACAAAAAACAAATCAGTCTGGTCTTTGAAACTTTTTAGAGTGAACTTGAATCAATTTTGCCTGTGTGTTCAGTGAGCATTGCATTTTTGATCTGTTGCTGTGACCTTTGACACTGAAGTTGCTGTTCTGTAGAATGGCAACCTAAAATGGAAATTTCTTCAAGTTTCTTCAAATGTGAGGTTGGTTTGTACCAGAATATTTTGCTCTTTAACAATCAGGACCATAAGTTGCAGACTGGCAGAAGTGCAGCCACCTTGTTTGCTTGGGTTTTGGGCAAGGGCATGAGCTCAGCAGTGGCTCGCTGGTGGGTTCTGTGGGGCTGGATAAAGAAGTTGTCACACTGGCACTTCCATCTTGTAATCATCTTCCTGAAGTGTGAGGGAAGAGTTGTGATGGAGGATGTCTTCTGTATGGGTGCTTTTATTTACAGTATGTGTAAGGGGCTTTAAAAATCAATTCTGTCCTGTTTTCCACTTTTATTACTTTAAGACAGGTTTGTCCTTTATTAATAATGAAAAGGTCTTGGCAAAAGCATAAAGTATTTCAATCAGTTTATTCTACCACTGTCTTCTATTTCACAGAACAGTTTACAGTATTCATTGTCTCCAATACTTTGCTCCTGACCTAGTAGGTAAGTTGCTCTGGTTGGTGTTATTTTCTTTTCTTTCTATTGGCCTCCGATTCTTTTCTTGCAGTTATGAAAAAGAGTGCTGAGACAGCAAATTGGGAACAAAGTTCTGTGACTTGAATTAGAAGCAAATATAATGAAGGAGTAAAAGTTAGGCAGGAAGCTATATAGCAGTAATAGCAACTGAATAAGTGCTATGAATTATCACAAGAAGCATAAACCTATAATTGTTTTGCCACTTTTCAGTTTTGTAACTTTTTTTTGGTGAATTTCGGTAATGAAACACAAAATTGATCTTTTTACTTTTGGCTACATCCATTGGTTATAAATACTATTTGAATAGAAACTTGAGTCCTGGCACAGAGTACCTTGGAAGCATAATCTGTGTATTTAGAATGGGTTAAATGTGCCTTTTTACACTAGGATTTATAGTGGTGCTGTCTAGAGAACTTGGGTGTTGTTTTTTTAATCTTACTGATGGATGCTGACAGCAAGGATAAGAGCTCACTGAGAAACTTTACTTCTGTCTGTGTAAAATAAACCACAAAGAGTATTTGTGCTTTCTGGAGAAAGCATATCTTGGAGTACAGAAGTACAGAAGCATTCTGTACTTTATGTATAAAATTCTGCTGAATCAATGTCTTCTATCAAGCTGTCTGAAAAAAACCCCAGAAGTTCCAGGTGTAGCAGGCACAGGGTTCCCTCCCCCAGCCCTGCTCCCTTCTTGGAAGGGAGGAGGAAGAGAAATATATGTGACAGCAATGGTTTTTTTTTAACCCAAGGCCCCAGGTTAAAATGTGCCATCTTTGCTGTGTCATACTTTCCCTTTCCTTCCTTGCCTGCTCAGATGGGCTGTGTGTTTGATGCATGACATGCTTCTGGCTGCTGCTGCCCAGGCCCACAGGGGTTAATGCAGAGTTTCATGCCAAAGGTTTCATTGCTGCAGGTTCTGATGGCTCAGTGTCCCACTGCCATTGTGCAAAATACATTACTGATGGAAGTCTGAAACAGAGTATTAATACCCTTCAGTTAGATCCTTCAGTTAGTTTTTTTTTCCAGTATGTATTTGAGAATTTTACAGTTGAACAGCTGTTTCAAAGAAGTGTCAAAAGCAGCATTTGCTGCAGGATATGATTCTGAGTTTTCAGCTGCGGAAGTCAGTGGTTTGTCCTCCTGCTAATCTGAAGTGATCTTGTAAGGTGTCATTTGTGCTCCTCTGGCTGAAGCAAATGTGTGGGGGTTGCCTGAGTGCTCTGTGGCACATCATGGCTGGAAGAGTAGTAGGGAAAAGGCAGAAAAGAGCAGAAATACCACTGTTGGTTTGTGTGCCTGCTTAATGAGGTTGGTTATGCCATGAGTAAAAACAGTTATACAGTTTGTCAGTAGTAAGTCATCAGTTAAGTTTTGTTTGAATGTCCTTGTCATTCATGGAGGGGATTTCTCTGTATTTTGTAGCTGGCCAGACCAGGAGAGGCCCATGACTGGGGAGAGTTCTGCCGAAATTATCTCTGTTGTCTGGTTTAACACAAAATCAAGGAGCTAAATCTTGTGTCGGAAAAAAAGACTAGAACATGGTAGGATTACCAATTCATAATACATGGTAGCCAGAGTTTTGTCCAGGAAAGCTGCAGACAAACATAAAACAGTAACCGTGTGTCTGCAAGACTGGGATAGGTGGTACTTGGAATAAACCTCCTCATAGACAGTTTGAAGTAGCAGACTACGCATTAAATTGTAAGAGACCAGGCAAAGGCTTTGGTGCTTCCAAGTGCTTTACCTAACATAAGAATTAAAATATTTAAATAAAGGTGCTGATGGTTTCTACTCAGAGGTGAAGGATGAATTTGGTTTGACACTAGAAAATATTCTGCTTTAGCATTCAGGGAGAAGAGTGTCATGCACAGTCATCAGCACTGCTTCCTAGAAGGCTTGCAGTCATGAGAACCCAGTTGATATAGTAAGGCCTGTTATTTATTGTGGATGTCCTATTCTCAATAACTATGAATTTACTGAAAAACACCAGAAGTCAAAGTCATGGATGAAATCAAGGAAGGTAAGGGAAGCCATCTAATAGGTACTTCAAGAAAATGTCAAAATAAATTGAATAATAAATTTTATATAATTTAATTTGTTAATATGCAGCCTGAATAGATTGAACTGTTATGTCAGTCACTCTTTTCTACCCCTTTCTCCCCTCAATAACAAGTTTATACCTTTAATTAAGAAGTAAATGATTGCTGTCAAGCATATTGAGACTCCACGAATTTACAGTTTAGAAATACTTAATTTTTTTTCTGGAATAATGATATGCTTTCAGAGAAATAAGAAATAGCTGTGTAGTTATGATGTGTTGTGCTATCATTATGACTAATTTTCTTGATTTCATGACATGCAGCAAGACAGTAGGAATTTTAAGATTTCCTTGGAGGATTATCAGTGTGATGCACATTGCGGATACCTCCAGGAGTCGGGACTGACAGGATCTTCCAGCCATGGAGAGTTTGAGTTGACCATAATCACAAATAAGCTCACAACTTTTATAAGGATGATAAATTTGTGTAGGGAGATATTAGGGAAAAACCTAAGAACCTGGTTGTAATACCAGTTTAGTGTAAACTGAGATTATATGAACACTAGAAGGATTTAAGAGGGGAAGCTGCCACAAAACTGGCATGAAAATAGGCCTGGTGCATTAATCCTTCAAAACCAACACCCACCCACCCCCTCTCCCAAAACCCAACCCTTTGTCACTTGAAGAGTGACACTTGGAGCTCCTTTAAGACTTCTGAGACTTGACTCCTACCAGGTCATTGAAAAAGTAATTATGAAATATGTAGTTGGCAAGGTAAGTGGTTTTGGCTAGTCTGACTAATTTATTTAAAATTATGAGTACTCTAGTATCTCATTTTGTGGTCAATTAAATAGTCCAAGTCTTTGGGTGATTTCAGAGAAAAGTGCTGTGGGGAAAGCTAAATTTGTTTCTATTAAAAACAGATCTCTAAACTGATCTTGTATCAGAATTATTTACACACATTCCTTGGCATAGATTATTTTAATAGTTAATAAAAAACAGCCCCTGAACTGCATGAGGAAACAAGTTTTGGATCTTAAGCTTTGCTGGTGTAATTTGTTGCATAATTCCGGAAGCAAAAATCCTGACTTAGAAGAAGGAGGTCATGGGGCACCCTGGAGGCAGTCCTTGCAGGGACTGTGTACTTTCTGTTGAAATCAGTGTCTGTAGTTTACTTGGATACTGTTAGTGTCTATTCCTGTGTGAAACACAATACTCTGAGCAGGACCTGAGGTTGTTTAAAATGTGGAGGAAGTGTGGAGTAAACACTTCTATGTAATGTATTCTTAATGTATATAAGAACTGAAAAAAAAAAAAAGCGGCACATATGGTCTGAATACATGTGGCTTTCAGCCAAAGATGTAGAAATATGTCAAGATGTAGTTGTTTGGTGAAACAGTTCAGCACATTCGTCAGTCTTAAAATATAACCGAGGCATAGAACAATGATGCTTTTTATCATTGCGTGTTTCTATTTAGGCTGTTACTTACTTTGTTCCAGAAGTGACTATTACTGATTTCTGGCTTAGAAAAACTGATTGTTTCTTTTTCTCTAATAACTAAGTTTAATATTAAACTAAAGTCACTGTCCTGCCTCTTCTTATCTCTCTCATTACAAGTGATTTGAAAAATTGCAGACACTTTTGGTTCAACGTAACATTGCTTAAATAGTTGCAGTCTTGGCTCTATTGTTAGTATTTTAGGTTAGTCTGCCTTATTACTGAATTGTAAGTGCTATGAGGTATGGAATAATTTGATACCCAGTTCAGATCAGATATCACAGTCTAGTTTTCTTTCTCTTGTCCTTTATGAGTGATACACTTTTAAGCTAGTTTTAGGGTTTCTTTAGAAACATTACTCTGCATGAGAAGAACAAGAATTCTTTTGAAATACAAAATTCCTTTTTCCACAAAAAGGAATTCTGGCTTTTTAATGACTAAGAAAAAAAAAATCTTTGCCTTAAATCTGTCCTGCATAGTGGTGATTATGAAACATGTTTTAACACTTTCAATACTGGTGTCTAGCTGACTTACCGGATATTTACAGGAAAACTGAAAAAAATATGAAAATACATTTAAAACTTTTGATTTGGTTCTGTGGCAGTAGTTGGAATAATTCCTTAAAGTTCATAGATTTGTGTAACTTTTGCTTTGTCCAGGCAGAAGCCGTTGTTAAAAGTCACGTCCTAGGACAAAGTCTGGAGGAAGATTGAAGTGCCTTCTGCCATGGTATTGGGAGTCAGTCTCTTGGACCTCCTGCATGAGTGAGACCTTGCAGCAGGGAGATCTTGCAGCAGTTTGTTCTTCCCTCTGCCCAGATTTTTCAGTGTTCCTCAGATCCTATGTTTTAGGTGACTGCTTGACAAATTAACCCCCAGGATTTGTCTGAAATTCTTCCCTTGCTTCTTTCTGAAGCCCTTTGGGACAACTGTCCTTCCAATTCCAAGATAACTCTATCTTGGGATGTTTTGAGTTGCATCTACCTCAGGAGTCTTTTGAATTTCAGTGATGCAAATTTATGACTTCAGGGCAATACAATTCTTATAGTCTTGGGAGAACATAAAATCAGTATGATTTATCTCCTTTTGTTTTGTTGCTTTTTGTTAAGACAAGATTTCATGCCAAATTCTCTGAGGCTTACCAATTGCATTGCTTTCTGTAAATGAAATCTGGATAAAGCATTGTTCTTGGTCATGTGATAGAGGATTTGGCATATGTCTGTTTATTGGTTTTGTTTTTTTTAGGTCAGGCAAGGGTCAGGCAAGGAAATAGCTTGCTAATTTTGAATTATGTTTTTTACTACTTAATAGAGCATGCAAATTCTTACATTTAGCACGATGCAGTTTTTCAACTTAATACATCAGTTGTAGGTGAGGATAAATAAGTAAATAAGTGTGGATGAGTCTGTGGAAACAGATATCAGAAACAGTATCTTACTGTACTGCTTTTTATCTGCATTAAAGGTGGCTTGCAGAACACATCCTCACCAGGTGCTTGAAAGGGACACTTTATCTAAGCTAAGGAAAAGTAGAGCATCTCTCTTTGCATTACTTAGGGAAACTAGTCTGGCTCTGTCTCATAGCCACTGGTATTGTATTTGCTGTAAGAAGAAAAAGTGTTTCAGGTCAAGAGTCTGCATGAAACTGGAGCCTCTGTGCTCCTGCCAGGCTATTTGTGGTACTGATCCTGTGCTTCTTGGAGTGCATGGATAAATTCTGAGGAGGAAATAAAAAGTGAAGCTTCCTCCTGAGGTATAATTCTTAGGAGAAGAAAAAGTATTTCTGTAGGATGAAGACACACATCCTTCAAACTATTTCTTAAACTTCTTTTGTATGATTTATGGTAAGAAATAACTTTGTTCTAGTTCTATAGCTACTGAGTCCTTTAACTATTCTGCAGTAGGGATGTAGTGCATAAAATGCAGATAAGAAGAATAGATGAATATAGCAAATAGATGAATATAGGAAAGTATCATTTAGTTGTCATAGTGTTCCACCAGTTTAAACAGGGTGTGTAATTAACAGACACCCTTTCTGGTTTTCTTTGAGGTACAGTTCACAAATCCTTAAAAGCTTTCATTGTCTTACTTCAGAACTGTGTAATGTGTATGAATACACACATTTCCTCCCCCTTAATTAGTGAGCTCTGCCTCATGAAGTGAGACAAAATATTGTAGTAGATTGGGCACTGGACTGGAAACTAGGTCATGCACTAAGATTAATAAACCTTAGCCATTTAATTTTCTCATCTAAAGAGGCAAGCAACGTTTGAGAACTTTTCGGAATGAATACTGGTATGAAGTACTTGGTCTTATCATAGTAAACATTTTCTAAAAAGACTAATTACATGTCTTTTGTACTGCTATAATTTAGTTTCCATTTACAATTTCTTTCCTTGGTGGAGAGAATCATCTAGTTTTTGCAGTATTCAGTCAGCAGGCTGATATTTCTTTTAAAGTCACATCTGAGCAGACCCATGTCAAATCTATATAGTCCTGGCATATTTTGTGCACGTCCCTTTACCTTCTGCTGTATTGCAATTAAAGGTAGAGAGGGTATTAATGGATATGCAGACTCCTGCACATACAGTTTCCTAGATCCATGAAAATCTATTAGACAGGACTAAAAATCATGGCCAATGCTGAATGCTGGGGACAGAAAGGAAGATCTGAATAGGCAGGAGGAAATCATCCATCTGTGTAGCTAAACCTGCGTCTGCTTCAGGCCGTGCTGTGCTACATTCAGATTAGTTCCAATTATATGAAATGGTAGTTGACCCTTGGCTGCCTCCTTTAAGCCTTCTGGTCCTGGGCAGCATTTGATGGGTTGTGTGCATTCCAGCTGCATAGGGAGAAGAGGTGAGAAAGTGTTCAGTATTTATCACCTGAATGCCTAAGGAAGCTCAAGTCACTACTTTCTTCAGGAAAAGGTGTTTTGACCTATAGTTTACCAATACTCAGTAGTTTTTAACTCAGTGAAACTTTCTTTCTGCAAGAAGCTAGAATTCATGTTTGCAGGACTTAAATTCATGTGATGATATGAATGAAGGCTGACTTTCTAAGGATGTATTTAGCTATCTGAAGATTTTCCTTGCTGTTGAATAGGCAGAGGTGATACAAATCTGAAACATGTTATTTTACAACAGTTACGATTCTGATGTTAATTCCCTAGAGAAAATGTCCTGCACAGAAAATGTCTATAAAGGTTGAATAAAATTCCTGCCATACCTTGTATCATGGAGCTAATGACTACCCTCAAAGACATCTTTTAAAATGTTTTTGATTCTTTCCTAAAAACAATTCTTTGATAAAAGCAATGCTTGTGTATGTCCTCTAAACAGGAGCTACATTGTGTTTTTTTAATATAAGAATTTTTATGATATTTTTGGAAGCTATGCTTCCCAGCAAAATATGATTTTCTTTGAAAGACAACTGAAGGAAGGTCTAGCAATTAGCAAAATTAATCTATTTTCACATCAAAATTATATTTTAATCCTCTCATATTTTGTGGTAGTTTTTCAATTCAAAGTAGATTCGAGTTTTCTGTTATGGGTTTCAGCAGTGAACGGAAGGCCTACAGGACAAATTAGTGTCTGTGAACCTAATCCTGAAAATAATCATAAGTAGCTACAGAAAGGTAATACTTGTCTGGCTGTGCTCCAACTAGCCAGCAATGGAAAATACTTACGTGCATCTATTTACTTAAATACAAAGAAATAATCTTTCAGCTATGATGAGGAAATGTGGCACATGCATAAAAGCCCCATTTATTTTGTACTGGCCTATTACTTACACTTTATTACTTTATGTAGGCAAAGCTGCCATTTGGAGAACTGAGCAACTGTGCAGTAGTTAGACATACAGCTGTAGAGAACCAAAGCTGAGTCTGTTATGGTGAATCTGCTCTTCATTTCATGAATCTGTTATCCTCAGCAAATGTAATTAATAATAATAAACCCCTCATTAATCTAATTTTTGTGTTGTGGATGTTGGAATCCAAATGCTAGCATTGTGGAAAATGCAGCTTGGGTTGAATGTGGTTGAATTTCCCTGTCTATCCTGTCTTTTTTTCACTTGGCATTATATGTTGTTATAAGCAAATGGATTTCTGTTTCCAACACCAAGTACATGTTTTTTGGAGCAGATCCTGTTCTGGCTGGAAACTTCTTTTAAGTCACAGCATGAAGAGAGCCTCAGCCTTTCTAGATCATGTATGCTGCTATTCCACTCTGCCTTGAGATGAGTAGTTAAACGCAAGCTAACAACGGAGTGGTTTTGTTAGATGTGGCATATGGGACTTAAGAAATGGAAGTAATCATAACAGCATGTCCTGGGTTTTAAAAGAATACCTTCTAAACAAAATTACTCCCCCTCCTATAGTTTTCCATGCTAAGGAACTTGCAAAGAGAGTATTTTTATAAACTGTTTCCATGATTTAACTTACCCAATTTAGTCTGTGCTCTGACATTTTGTCTGTGTGTTTTGTCAAAGCGTGTTAGTTAAATTTTAGGGAAATTTTTTTGATGTGTGTTTATTGCACCACAATTGGCTTATCTCAATAAGGCTTTCCAGTGCTTTGGCCTAGATTTATCTGGCTTATTTGGATGTGTGAAACCAATGTGTGTTTATTTTTTTCTCCTTGCCTGACTCAAAGAATACATCAGCAGCCATAATAACACATACCAATAGAAATTAAAGTACCTGGCATTCCTCAGCATGAATTATTTTCAGTGTGTGATGCTAAAAACTGTGATGCTTCTTGAATTGATCATTTTTTTATTTGAAGATCACTTCTGAATAATGGAAGAAGCTTGTAATATCACCATGGGAATGTGAGTGAAATACTACAAAACCATGGTGTTATTCCTGTCAGAACTGATTTCAGGAGTTCTCTAGTCTAACTTCCTACTCAAAGCAGGGTCAGGTACAGAGGGACACCAGGTTTCTCAGGGCTGTATCCTATCAGGTCATGAGAACCTCTAAGGATGGAGACTGTACAGCTTCTCTGGGCAACCTATGGATTTATTTATGCTCGTGAGAGAGTTTTTTCCCCCCCCTTACTTCCAGTCTGAGCCGGTCTTTTATCTTATGCCTGTTGTCTCTTGTCCTTCTGCCATACACTGATTTGCAGAGCCTAGCTCTTCTAGATATCCTGAGTGTAGGTGCTGGAAGGCTGAAATTAGGTCAAGCCAAAACATTCTCTTCTCCAGGCTAAACAAGCCTTGTTCTTTAAGCGGGAGCGTGCTTCAGCTCCGGATCATTTTGGTGGCACTTTACTGAACTTGCTCCAGTTTATTGATGTCTTTCCAGTATTGGGACCCAAAGTTGGACTCTGAAGTCTAATGAGTGCCAAGTAAAGCAGTATGATTCCCCTCAACCCATGCTCCTGTTAGCATGCTCTACTGCTGCTGTAATATAGCCCAGGATACCATTGGGTGTCTTTGCCTGTGCACACTGGTTGCTCCTGCTTGTTTTGCCAACTGCCAGGTCTTCTTCAACAGACCTGCTGCTCCTCAGCCAGTCAGTCTGTCACTAGACTGAATCAATGCAGCCTGAATTGTTTACGTTCCAGGTTGCAGCACTTTGCATTTGTCCTTGTTTGTATTTTTTTGAATTTTGTAATGTCTGTGTCAGCCTGTTCCTCCAGGCTAAGTTCACTTGGATGGCAGCCCTGCTCGAGTGTATCCACAGGTGCCCCTATTTGGTGTGACCTGCAAGCCTGATGAGAGTGTGCTCCATTGCCTCTCCAGGTCATTGCTAAAGATGTCTCCTGCAGCTCATACTGGGAGGTGCAATATAACCCATTAACTGGTCCCTTCTGAGCACTGTTGTCCAACAGCAGCTTTTACCCATCTTGTTGCCCACCCATCTGCACTGTAATATCCCATCTGGGATGCGAGGACTTTTTGAGTTTTGAAAGGTGAGATAAATGATGCGTTCTGTCCTCCTTGTCCATAAATGCAGTCATTTTACCATAGAAGGCAATCAGGTTGATCAGGGATGATTTACCTTTGGCTTAAGTCCAGTCTGTAGTGTCCTGCTTGCCTTGTTCCCTTAGGATCTGGAACTGTACTAGTCCATGATCACTTCACCTAAGGCTGGTATTGATTATTGTATCTCCATTCAGGTCTTTTTAATTTGTGAAGAGCAAATCCAGCTCTGCTGGATTACCCAGTATCTTCTATATCATCCCTGACATTCAACAGTAATCTCCTGGATTTTTGTGTCGTGTCATGTTGCTCTTCTAGCAGAAGTGAAGGAGATTAAAGGCTACATAAGAACAGGGGGCTGTGATTTGGAGACTTGCTTTGTACCTGCTGGAGGAAGAAGAACAGTTTCTCATTCTCATATTTGGTTACTATTGTTAGTATCTGCTGCAGTCACAGATTTCAGTTCTCAGCTAAGCTTTTATATTCTCCCTATGTCAATAGCAGGAGCAGAATGACATAGAGGTCATGCAAAAAGGCTATATGTATGCATATATTTCTAACGCATACTTTCTGTTGAATACAAGACACTTGGCAATGCTGTACAAGTTTTGGCATACTAGAAAGGAGAAGTTACTCTGTCTCTGGTTCCTCCGCTGCAATTTATGGAATTTGGAAAGTGCTATCAACACTTCTGTAAAGGAAATATAGAGCAACTTGAGCAGCTTCTCGAGAAGCTGAGGAAATACTTATTCAGGGAAGCCAAAGGTAGTGCTTTCTCATTAGAGCTTCATTCTGTTTGTGTAAGTAGCTGTTGCTGGGGGAAGGTATAGCAGAACTCTCTAGTTCTCATCCCATCCTACTCTTTCTGGCTCAAGATGAGGCCATCTGGAGCTGTCTGTGATGCAAAATTGTTAATAGTAATTTCAGGGAATTCTTCTAATAACTACTAAGTGAACAATCCTTTCATCACTAAAGAACTTGAAAGCACAGGTTGAAAAGCCTCTGGCTGGGTCTACAGAGCAACTAAGCTTTTATGATTTTTTTGTTTGTTTTCCATACTCCAGTTGTTTTCACTTTCCTTTTCACTTTCCTTAGTTCATTTAGATCTCTCAGAAGTGTTGGTGCATGGGAATCAAACTGCAACCCACAGTCCAGGTGTGCTGCAGAGAAGGTTTAAATGAAAGGTTTGAAAAGCCTCCACACCAACTGTTTCAAGCTGTCATCTGCTCCAGTTGACTGAGTTGTTAAAGTAGACTCTACTTCTGTTACTAGATAAAGTAATATGCAAGCTAGCAATGAGAACTTGAAACTCTCCTGGCTAGCAGCGTACAGATAGGTTGTTGCTGCACTTGAGAGTTCAAAGCAGGTAGGAAGGGTGGTCTTTCTTGCTGTCATAACTGATTGCACCCACTTGGAAAAGGGGGCAATCTTGCTAGATTTCTGTCTCTGGCTTTTGGAATCTTTCATTTTCCTTTTTTTCCTGTCCATTTTTAGCTATTCCCATGCCAATTTCCTTTCTTGAAGTTGTGTTACAGCTTTGAGGTTTGTCTGGATTCTCAAAGTTTTCTGGATGCTCTAATAGTAGCCTAGAAACTGATACCCAGAATCACAGAATAATTTAGGTTGAAAAGGGCTCCTGCATCTTAGCTCCCTTTTGCTCAAAGCAGGGACGGTGTCAGAATCCTGCCATGTGTATGTGGAATGAAAACCAGATCAAAAAGAGTCTGGTGGACCTACAGCATAGGGGTAATGAGGATACCTGTATCCTCTTATCCTTGAGTTCCTTAAAAAGCATTGGAAGCTTGGTGAATGTGCTGTCTACTTCGAAGAAGATTTAAAGCAACCTCCATGATGTTAACTAACTAATTGACCACCTTCTTGTGGTTCTGAGTCTGTTCAAACAGTCTGGGGCTCTACATGTAGTATAGTTGGCAACTGGAGAAGAAACTCCTCGAGTTTTGCTACCTATGTAGCTTACAAGAGATAAGAATAAACCATGAAGTTCGGCTAAGAATTAAAGAAGACAAAAGGGGGCTGCACTTGACTTAATAATAGGGTAGAAATAGCACCTTGGTAAGTCAGAATCTCCACTGAACAGGAACCTATTTCCAGAGAGAAATCCAAAATCTGCTGCTGTTATGCCTCGTTGTAGGCTGGTTGTTTTTTTTGTTTTTTTTTTTTTAATTTTCAGTTGTTCTGAGTCATGTAATTCTTATGACTGCACCATTCAGAATAATTTAATCATATTATTCTTGCTTATGTTAACTTGTCAGTGGAAATATAACAAGTACATCATAAAAAAGAATGTGACATTTTTTCTGTTTTTTTATTCTGTTGGAGACATAAGCATAACACTTGCCTGTGCCCTTATTAGAATAGTTTCCACACCCAATATCTTACATCTTAATTGAAGTAATGTACTTACATTTATAGTTTTCCAAACAGTATGCAAGTAGTAAACACTGCACTTTATGGCTAGTATTTTCAATAGCAAATAGCATTGATCTGTAGATCAGATACCCACAGTATACAATGGCAAGGATTTTTAGGAGATTTTGAGGCTTGGAGCTATTTCAAAAGTCATTTTAATTTTTTAATTTGTTTGTTTTGTTTTCTTTGCTAGGGAGCAGGAGATTTGGAGTGGTTTTGCATTGTGTTGTGGTGGGGTTTTTTTTGTTTTGTTTTTTTTTACTTTTGAGCTACCTGTAGTCTGATACTATGAACTGAATGTCTGCTTACAGCTCAGGCATATTAACATATTAGGTCAATTTCTGGAACTTATCTTCTAATTACTTTTTATCAAAAAAGAATTCACTTCAAGTGGTCCAAGACTGTTCTACATTGTGAGCCAAATACTGTGAGTGGTGACAACCAAAAAACTTGATCCAAAAGCCTGCGTTTCGTTCAAGCAAAATACTTAATGTGCATGCATCTAATAGACATCATTAAGAAATATGGGATTCAAACCTAGACCCTTAGGTGCCTAGGTTTAGACTTGTATAGGTCCCAACATCTTTTAGTGCAGTAAAAATGTTCCATAGTGTGTTTTAAATGTACATATATGCATGCTATCATTTAAATCCATGCAGGAGAAGACAATAGCCTTTGAGAATTTCAGTTGTTATGAGACGCAATATATGACCTTGCTGTGGTGCCAAGTTAGTGCTGATGCACTGTAGTTTTTTTCTGCTTGAGCAACCATCCTTCTCATAACAAAGGAGTGAGAGAATTTCACCTCTAAGTAAATAAGATCAGTGGGATTAGACTTGTACCAAAATGTGGGAGTGTCCTATCATTTCCTTTCCAAGCTGTTATCTGCTCCAGTTGACTGAGTTGTCAAAACTAGAAAAGGCAACTTAAAGTGCTACTGGCTCTCTACCGACAGATAGTTTGCTGTAGTTAAGCAAAATACATTATTTCATAGAATATAATAATGAAAGAGTGGAAAAAATTGACACGTAGAACTCTATGTAAAATGTGCTTTTTTTGTCTTTCCACTATTACATACAAATAGCTTACAGAAAACTCTCTCCGTTGGGAGCAGGGATATCTGTATGGATATGAAGACTGGGTCTAGTTCTAAAAAGCCATCAAGAAGTTTTGTGCTCTGAATCAGACTGATGAAAATATTTCTGCTGCACCTACTTTACCTGCTGTTCTAAAACCAAAGTGGGGTCCAATACTCATAGCTACTAGTGACCAGCCAGCTACTAGCAGCTACACAGTGAATCCCCAGGATCCAGAACTGGTATAGTGATTGGTGGAACCTCCTTTATTTCTTCTCAGCTTCAAGAAGAGAAGGGTTAGCTGTTCTCTTTCCTTCCTGACAAAAGGGTGTTAAACCTTTAGCAAGCATATTTTCAGCTTCCTTTTCTTGGCTCTTATCTAATCACTTCAGATAGATAGTCTTTTGGTCAGCGTGTTTTTTGTGTGTTTCCTTCAGCCACATTTGGAAGGCAAAAACAAAGTACGTGTAGTAATGTAGGGTCCTTAAGCTAGTTAATAGAGCGTGCCCAAGCCATGGCACAGGGACAGGAGAATGAAAACATCAGCTTTAGGATCTTATGATCATGGTGTGACTGTGGGGCACTGGAAGAGGCGACTCCTGGACATCATGTGACACCTAAACCCTTGAATTATTGGCTGTGAATAATATAAACTATGTTAAGGTAGAAATGTATGCTGAATCTGCAATAAAGAGCCCTTTTACCCTCTTATACAGTTCATTACCCCTTTGTCAGGCTTTTACCCCCTTGTGCAGATCACTACCTTTACTGCCCCCTATTACCCTTGGCTGTGCCTTGCCGTGGACTCGTGTCTCTCTGTGGCAGCGTGATACAGGGCAGATCTGAAACCCGAGGCTGCTACATAGTAACGTGTAGTTCCCAAATGTAACCCTTAAATTCCTGTGGCTCCTACTGTCGTTGGATGGCTACTGCTATCTTCCTATGTAATGTCTTGATTAAGTATTATTATGTATGAGATACTAAAAAGAACTAAATTGCTGACTGCCTTTATGGTGTTAAGCTAGTAGTATCTTGTCATAAAGTCTCTCTCGCATTGCTTAGTGCCAATTGAGTTGCAAACAGTGGCATCTGATCTGGAGTTCAAATGGGAGAGATTCTGCCAGCCTCACTCCCCTGCTGCTGACCTGCTGCCAGGATGCTATTCTGTCTGCAGCTTCTCATCCTGGCAGCACATACAGTGTTTAAATTCACTCCCAAACTCCACTGGCTCTGAAAAAAACTTGTATCCCTCCATTTGTATGTTTTTTCTGCATATTAATTCAAGGCATAAACCCCTATAAAATGAATTAATAAAAGAATCTTAGAGCTTGTGTTAGCAAAATGTGGAGATGAAAAGCAAAGAACCAGCTTTTTAGGTAAAGCATATTCTGATAGCCTGTAAGACCATCTGCAGGCCAGCTTTTCCATGAATTCTCCTAGAAAGTATTGAAAGCACATGCAACAGTATTTGTATGTATTAATATTGGTGATATATCCCCTGATTTTTATTTTGGTTTATGTGTTCATATGTAGGAAAAAACTTCAGAGTTAAAAAGTTCTATATTAGGAGTATCACCTGCAAATTGTTTTTGTGTGGTTATATAAAGCTTTATGCACTAATTCTTGACAAAATTTAAAACATAGGAGTACGGTATAGAGGTATAGAGCAGGTCTGGATGGAGGCTTTGAGGTAAATTTCAAAAGCAAGATAGGAATATACAAGATTTGTATTCTAAGTGTCACAGCCTGAAAGGGTTCCAGAAAGTTTTCTTATTGTAAATGTAGTTAGGTTTTCTCTTTTTCTGCAAGAGAAAGCTGATGAAATGCATGCAAGAATCACCTCATTCAAGGGGCTGGAATGCTTCAAGTTTTATAAGTGTGTTCTACTGGGAAAGCATCCTGACTGGGAAAGCATTCCATTTCCCTTTCCCTTCTTCAGAAATGACATGTGTGACATGGACCAAGATTATTTGAACAGACATCCTTGTTTTATTGGGTTTTTTTGTTAGATTTTTTGTTTGCTTTATTTTTTTTAATGGCAGTAATGTGAAAAATTCTTGAAGGCTCTCATGGGAAGAAATGGGCGGTAATTTTGTGGAGGGCTGCAACACTTCTGCCAATGCAGCTGTGTCGGTCGAGCCCTCTCATGGAGATGGGATGTATGCCTGCAGGAGGAAGTTAGTGTAGCTTTGCTACTTAGACAACAAGAACTGATCTTGCAAAAGCATCCTTCTGTTGACACATCCATTGGGGATGTTGTTTATGTTGTTTCTTGGCTAAAGTATGTGACATCCTGCGTGAGATCCAGGCTGGCACAACTGTCTCTGTTTGCTTAATGTGAGCTGGTCCTATGTTGGACAAGAGCAGGCATAGAGGTCCACCAGGTCTTGATATCTGCAGTTTGAGCTGAAACAATGTGTGAGAGAGGAGTCTCTTTCTCTGCTCTCGCCCCCATGTTGCTGAAACTTCTTACCATCTGTAGTGTTTAAAAAAATAGTATTCTGGATTACGTGCCTTCATGCCGATTAAAGCGATCCCTTCTGGAATTCATCTCCTGAGTTTACCTTAAAATATATTAATTAACAGATACTGTACGGAGGTATTGTTGAACTGCGAAGACTTCAGCTGTTTAACAATGGAGTATTCGTGGGTTTGATAATCCTTGCAGAAATATTTAAGTATACCAATTCTGAAATGTCCATGGACTTTTTTTTTTTTTTTTTTTCCTTTCAAGGCTCAGAATTGACCTAAAAAATCTCTCCATCATTATCTTTTTTTTGATCAAGTCAGACTTGTTTATTTGTTTCTAATTTGCCAAATAGTTTAAGATGAGTAAACACAGTATAAATACTAACAAAAAAAATTGTTTGTCCCTAATTATCTAAGTACTACTATGCTGAAACAAAAATGTTTTGTTGGTGCTGTAATTATTTCTGTGGTCTAATTTAGATGCAATATTTACTATGTTTAGGACAGTACAGAGAAAATGTCTATCCACCATTAGTCATTTACATTAAGCTATGGATAACAAGATGTTGTCAATTAAAGAGAATGAAGTTAGATTAAACTTCCTACTTTTCATAATCTCAACCAAGAGTTTCCCATGGAAGACCGGTAGATGCTACTACAGAAATTTGCCTTAACATGAAGAAGCTTGATTCAAGTAAACACAGTAATGGTACCTTAGCAAATATTTATTATGTTTTCTTCTGTTGCAGAGTATTCACCCTTCAACAGAGAAACAAATTAGCTGCTAGATTCTGTCCAGAAAAAGATGAAGTTTGAAGAGGAAACATTAGTTAGAACTTCTTACTCATTTTCTAAAATTAGAATGTGAAAGTAAATGTTTACAGTTGTCTTTGAAGAAATACTTTTTAATTTTTTTGAAACCTATCCTTTCAATTTCTTAAAACCTATATTTAGAAACGAAATCCAAACCCAAACACTCCATGATCCAGAAAATCCTGTCAAGGACCTCAGGGGAGTCGGGGTTAAGGAAAGGACAGACCAAACCCAGAGAAGATAAGGAAAGAAAACACATCTCAACCAGATAAGAAAAACCTTCAAAGAGAAAGTTAAAATTTCCCTTTTCTCATTTATTTTTAGGTAAAATAAGAAGTAAACAACTAGTTTCAGAAACTGTATAGATTTTGAGAAACTAAAAGAACACTCAAAATCTGAAATAAACAAAAAGAGGACAGGGTTTAGACGCAGCATTTTAAGATGGATAGTGTAATAATTTGGTTTTCTAAAGATTAAATTATGAATAGTATATAATTGCTTTGCTCTTGGATGGAAAACTGGTAATACTTATTTCCCCGTGCAAGCAAGTATAAGGTGCAGCAGTTTCATAGGGTTTCTGGCTGAAGAATTTGTTATAGTTGCTGGTGATTCCAGGTGAGACTCTCATGTGGGTATTGCAGTGGAATAAATTACACATAGCTTGTCCTGAATTTTACTTGTATGAGAGAAGTCTTAAGAGCAATGTTGAAAGATTCTCAGTTTAGACCACTACTTTTATGCTCTTCTTACTTATTACTTTAAAGAATGAAATATTGTGGTTAAAGCACAATGGTCTGAACAATTTAACGTCTATGTATAAGGTGTGTAATGGAGACAGACTGCACTGTCTGCAGGCCTGAGGACTGCACATGTTAGAAGGCTGGCTGCTTTGTGGTTTGACCTAGGAAATGCTGGAAAAATGGGCTGACAGGAACTTCATGGAGTTTGATAAAGGCAAATCAGCTACCCAGCAGTTTGGATAGAATAGCCCTGTGCAACAGAAAAGGGGGGGGGAAAAAGAGAAAACATCCCTGTAGAAAATGACGTGGTAACAGAGTCAGAGGCAATGAAGACTAGTTGAAATATGAGAAATTGGAAATAGTTCTGAGGAAAAATAAAATTGTACTTTGAGGATAGTCAAGTGCAGATGGAGGCTGCTTAGAAAGAAGTGGAATCTCCATCCTTGGGGAGACTCAATACTCACCTAGAGATGACCCTGAGCACCCTGGCCAGCTGGACCTGCTCTGAATAGGGACTGGACCAGAGGACCTCCTTAAGTCCTTTTCAAGCTGCATGATTCTCTTTTATTTGTGTTTGGCATGAACTATATGCCTATAGTAATGGTTTGGACTTCACAGATAACTAGATTGTGAACATCGGTTCTCTTAAAATAATGTAGAGTTGTTAACTGCTTTCCTATTTTTTTTAAAAAATGTGTTCAAATTGATTCATAATAGTAACAGCTGACTTCTAGGGAGATGAAAATAATTTAAATGGGTAAGAATGTTTCAGACAGTTAGGTTTTATATGCTTATTTGCTTTATGAATTACGTGGGATTGCAAATGATCTGGTTAAAAACAAAATCTCTCTTTAACGCAACCGAAGTGCCAAATATGTGCAGGGTTAGATGCTACAAGAGGAAATTAACCCCATAAATCCCATTATTTCTTATCTGTTGTCCTGCCTTTGATCTTCTGATCCAATAGTGAATTTCTGTCTGTTTTTACAAGTGTTACTGGAGGACTTGTAAAATTTAGAGTGTGGTCATCCATGGTTTTAGGTCTCTCATTAACATTTTATCAACTTAAGGACAAATTTTTTTTCTAAATCAAACACTGTAGAAGTAAAGTGTACAATTCCTTTAATGTGGATTTAAGCTGCCAGGAAAATATTTAGTGATGTGGGAGTTCATTACAACTACAAAGTTGAAAATGAAACATTTCTTTGGGGTGCTCTTGTGAAAGGGGGATACAAGTTTGTGGTTTCTTCAGTTAATGTATGTGCCTGTAAGAACAAGCCTTTATAGGGCATATGGACTGTGGCCCCTTAAAACTGTCTAATGTTGGCACACAGACTTTTTTGCATCCAATTTTGAGGAAGGCTTGGAATGTATTTCAGTGGTTTCCTTTTTTTAGAAGGAAAAAAAAAAGGAAGAAAAATCAAACAATAGAAACCAGTTTAGACCTGCTTCCCCTCCAGTGATAATTATCTATCAAATAGGGCTAGCCTAAGCAGATATTCTCATTTCAGAGCCACTTCAGAGCCCAGCATGTGGTTGGATCTGTAGGGTGGTGGTGGAGGGAGAAGGAGATATTTATAATCATGTGATTTCTTTTACTTGAATTCTCTTTTATTCAAGCTGCCTGCAGTATTATTTATGAAATTTACCAATCCATTTTCTTATTAAAAAACCCCATCCCTTAAATCAGACCATACATCTAAAATCAATGCAAATGCTTGGGAAGCTTGTGGAAAGCAAAGCATTGCTTCCCAAATGGAATAAGCAATGATAGCTTTTATATTACAGTTGTGTGTTTGTCTGAGGAGAAGCGTGTGAAAAGATACCTAATGGTCTAGATAAAAGTTTTGCTTTAGTGGGTTAGCAGGTATGCTGAAATCTTTGGGATTTTCTTGGTGAATTTCTGCCAATGTTGAGCATTTTCATGCAAGGTTTCATCTGAAACAAACAAATAAACAAAAATGCTTTATTTCTAAGGGACTACACATTTCCTGTAATGTAAAATTCCTCTCAGAAGGAGGTGAGTTGACACATTTTAGGTTTTGAACAGGCAGATTTCTTTAACAGTGTAGCTGATAGCAAAGAATGAGAAGGCATTCAAGCTTGACACAGTTGTGAGTACAAGATCTACTGATCTGCAGAGCGATGTGAGCCCAGCTGAGAGTTTCTCCTGACCTACTTTTAGTTAACAGATCTTAAAATTGGCTAACTAACCCTTCAGAAATGACAAGCATTAGATATCATAGTATCATAGGTAATAACCCTAACAAAAGCTTTGGGACTTAATTACTTAATTTTAAAATTGTATTTGACTTTTGGTTGTTTGTGCCAGAAGGTGTTTCGTCTTTGGCAAATTTTGTAGTATGCGGAGGAGGTTGTCTAGTTCAGCTGGAGTATGTGTAGCAGGATAAATGTGAATTCTGTACACATAAATCCAGAATTTGTTAATTATCTGTGTTTATTTGAGTTACATATGTACCTTTCACAACCTGTGCCCCTACTTTAGAATGTAGAAGGTCAAAAATCTCTCAAATGCTGCTCAGCTCATTCTGTCACATGTGGAAGAAATAAAGAGTTTTGAACAGGGGATTTTTTACAGTTTTCTGTAGTACTACTAATAGTAGACTTGTGCAAGCCCTTAAACAAAAGCATTCATTTTGTAGAACACTAATAAATAGTTCTGGTTCAACACAGTAATTTAAAGATTCCAGCTTTAAAAACTCACCAAGCTTAGAGATGCTTTCCCCATGGATGGTGTGTTTTAGGTACCTGTTTTTGTTTGAGGAACCCTCATATTCCCCTCTAAGTGTGTGATTTATAATTCCCACTGAAAGCCATCTGAGATTCATTTTTGTGAGGTTCCAGTGGGATAGCGCTGCCCACCCTGTCTGGGAAAAGAAATGTTGCCTTTTGCAGTGTGATTTAAGCTTTCCATCCAGGCATAATTAGTAGTAAACAGCAAAGTAAGGTTCTTTGTGTGTGTAGTGTGTGTCTGAAGCAGACTGCAGCAGTCCAAAGCTCTTCTGGCACAATTACTTGCAGCACCTGTTTTTTCCTTCTTGTATTCTTCTAAGCTTCATTTCTTCAGCCTTCACATTTGCATTCATGCCTGTTCTCTGATCTTAGTGTTCTGTGTACAGGTTGGACTTGCTCTATTTTGTCCATGACTCCTACCTTTGAGCTGTCTTTCAGTTATTCATAGAAAATAAATCCTGTTACTGTTTCACTTGCTTAGCTGGCTTTTCGTTCCCCATCTGCTTGGGCCTTCTGTTTAGCTTTTCCATTTCCATTGCTTTCAGTCACCTCAGTTCAACACTCTTTCTCTGCTTGCAGTTGTGCTCTTGCAGCAGCTCTCAGAAACTCTTTAATGTGCCTTTCCTGTTTTTACTTTTTATTTTTTTAGAGAAGTCAGCTACTTCTCTTGGCCACTGTGAGAGGCAGATAGACATAACTAAATTGGGTTGGTGTCCCCAGGAAGGGGGAATTTGCAGTATTAAAACTTGCTTTCTTGTGAGCAATGAGTAGTATTTCTATACTATAAAGAAGCCAGGTTTTCTCACAAATCTTGTAAATAAATCCTAAAGTTCAGTATATGTAAGTCACATTTCCTACTAGAAAAATAATCTGTCTTTGGAAAATCTTACATATTATAGCTTAGACATATAGTCTTATTTTGAGTACCAGTACTGATGAAAGAAATCTGTTCTTTTATCAGTAAGATGAAAGAGGTTTGCTTTGCTATGCTGAGAGGCATACAAATGATTCTTCTGTACAACAGCAGAAACTACTTTTGGGACCAACACTTTTGGGGAAGGAGGATCAAACTAGTCCCTCTAAAAAGCAGTCATGCTGGTTTGGAAGATTCCAATTCCCACATCACACAGCAAGCAGTGTTACTTTTGCCAAAACAGTCAGAACTAGTGGTGAAATAAAAGATTTTGTCTTGTTGTGGGGCTTGCCATCGAGCTCTCAGTACATCGCTGTCAGGAATGATTATGAATATCTAAAGACTCCTATTCCTGCATCTGAAATTGTCTGAATAGCATCTGGCAGTGTTACTACAGTGTAAGTAATCAAGGTGCAGACGGCCACCATGAATGTGGTCTACTTTTCTTTTAAAGTTATTACCATAAGCTTTCTAAAACTCTCAAGAGGCTGTTTGGGTGACTAAAGTGCAGGGTTTTGTACTCTTTGAAGCTAGAAATTGGAAACACTGTTGGTTCAATTTGTTTTGCTGTTTGAGTTGAGAAAATAACTATGTGTATTTTGTTGTATAAGCTTTTCAGCTTTTTAATTGTGATCCTTTCATCTTTTAGAGAAAAAGCGTGACACTCAGGAAAGGAAAATTTTGCCTTGCTGTCAAAATGTGTCCATATTGGATTTTCTTGTTACTGTTTCTTTTCTTATTTCCCTATTTCTTACCCTTGAAGACAGCCAAGATCCTTAACATATGCAGGTGGGACTTCCTGTAATAGCGTGCAAAAAATGTATTCAAAGACTGTCTACTGTCAGACTGAAAATAAGATATACTCTCATATATATGTAGTAATAGTATAACTAATAAAACAAAGTCGCCTATGATGGCTACAGCTACATTGCCTGCACTAGACAAGCTTGTACTTCTGTACTATGCCATCAGCTGGTCTTTTAACCAGCAGGTACCTGGTGAACACTAAACTTTGTTTAAATGAAATGGCAAAAAGTAGCTGCGCTTTTCATGTCAAACCGCCAACCCCCTCCCTCCCCCAGTTTGCATAACAGCATCCAGAAAGTTAGTGTGCCCTGAAGGAAGCTTTTCCTTGGGTGGTCAGGGAGGTTAAGGCTAGAAGTGATGCTTTTTCAAGACCTGTGGATCCACTGCATCATGGATTTCATGGACTTTGGTAGAAAGGACGTTTTTTTAATATAGCCCTTATTATTTATGTGCTTTTTTGCATGTTTCCACGTTATGTAATGAGTAATGACAATATGCTATTTGAACTTTAGAAACTAATAAAATAATTTTAGTGTGCTAATTTGTAATGTGGAGGTGGTGTTACAGGTGTGGCTGTCACTCTGGACTATTGAAAGTTTTCAAGAAGTGGACAGACTTCCTTTGTAGTTAACTGGATATTAAACTAATGAAAATTGATGATCCATTGTTTTTCTTAACATGAACAGAACTCTCACTGTTGCCTAAAATATGCTGCAAATAGGTACCTTAAGCTTAAGGACCCTATGTAAAACTTAAAAAAATCTGTTAGAAGATTTTTGAGTTTTTGTGTTTTATTTTTTTTTTTTTTGTGAAATACCTTAGCTACCTTAGCTATTAGTCTGAAAATATGTGTTTTGCCAGCTATCTCAAAACTTCTTCCTCTTCTGTGTTTTTGGTTGTCCCGTACTGTGTTGTGTAGATAATGTGTTTATATGTCGGCTAGTTCAGAGGGTCCAGAACAAGCTCACATCAAGGGCAGTGGTTAATACCCACTCCAGGTTGATTAGGATTAAACAAGGTCTTTGTTCTCATCCTGTACAAGTGATGGATCTGGCACCACAGTTATTCAGCAGCAGTTATTCGGTTGCATAGCTAGAAAAAGCTTGTAATGGGTCTACATAATTAGATACTAGAATGTGGGAAGTTGAAATGGAGGAGCAATATTTCCTCCAGATTCAAGTAGTCTTTTCTTTAATGTTTACTGCTAGAATACATTTTTCAACATCAGCAGAGAAAATGGTTTTCTTAAGATAATGTTTTTGTTTGTTGTTTTTTTTTTTTGTGGTTTTGGTTGGGGTTTAGTTTGGTTTTCATGATGTTTTAGACTTGAGTTTATGTGAGTGGCACAGTTAGACAAGAAAGCAACTAGATCTGTGGTTTGCTTTCAAAAAGGTAGCAACTTGAAATTGATCAGGTTTACTGGGAGGGGATTCTTGTAATTTTTTCACCTTCAAGAATTTTCTTTCAGGTAGGGTTCTGTGTGCCTGATAGCAAATTCGTTTGGTTTTATATTGTCTGGTTTCCTTAACTACCATTCAGATTTTATTTCCATAGTGCTCACTTTTCTTCAATCTACTGTTTGCTTTGAGTCAAGCTCTTTTGGAGAGCAGTCAAATAATAAGGGAGGTGATATACCCTACTTTATCACAGCTTTTTCCATGAAGTATTTCAGTCTGATCTTTTCTATGCAAGCAGATACTACTGATATGCAGGTTGGATCTTGGCAAAAGCAGAGCTGTATGAAGGCCTCTGGTACGCCAGTTTTAAATTGAATTGTTCTGCCATTAGTAGGTATCTTTCTTCAATCAACTTTTTACATACTCTCGAAGGCTGCTGCATTACTTTGCCTTCTCTCTATGAAAGGTTAAGTAAGAGTTTTAGGTTACAGAATCAGAGCTCACACAAAAATTCTGGTCTAGCTTTATCTGATTTTCTCTGTTGAGTTTGTTTTAAGAGTTTCCCCTCCTAGTCCGTCTGGTCCCTAACTGTATTTTCTTCCTGCTTTAGTCTAAAGAGATAGACCAAATAAAAATGTAGAAAATTTCAGATAAGCTTACAATTTTCAGGAAAATGTATAACCATTTTCAGGAAGAAGCGTGACAAAGTTATGTGCACTTTTCTATCCCTTAGCTGCTATTTCAGATGTTGTGATAACCTTGGCCTGTGATTCTGGTAGTGAGTGTGACTTCTGATGGTTACTCTGAGGGTTTAAAAATTCAAAATGGAAAAAAGGCTGTGTCATGAAAACAGGTGTTTCATTGGTACATACTGAGCAAAACTAACAAACAATGTATGAAAGAAAATACAACTCAATATATAGTGAAAGAATGTATAGATTTGAGTTTGTGTGGGAGTTGGTAGCTGGGGGAGTGGGCTATAGTGATGGGTTCTGAGACAAGCTGCCAGCAGCTTCCTCTGTGTCTGTCAGAGCCAATGCCAGCTGGCTCCAAGACAGTCCTGCTGCTGGCCAAGGCTGAGCCCTTCAGTGACAGGTGTAGTGCCTCTGAGGTAACGTATTTAAAGAAAGGGGAAAGAACCACTGTACAGAGCAGAACTACAGCTGACCTCCCTGGCTAACATCTTCTGAAGGAAATGCTGTATGGTCACTGGAAGTGGGTAACAGGGCCTCTGTCCTAAAGCTTGTTGAATTTATTTTATTTTATTTAAAGGCGGTAAACAGAGTGATCAGCCATTCCTAAGCACAGCTTTAAATGCTCACTTTGGGATTAAAGAAGACAATCTGTTGCTATCATGAGTCAATTTACCCGAAGTCATAAACTGGCAATTTTTTTTTGTCACTTTATTCATGATAGCATGAATTTTTGGCAGCTTTTCATCAAGAAGGAAAAGACTTTTATTTACAAGAAAATGTTGCAATTAGGATGCTTATTGCTATGGCAAAAATGGAACTATTACCTGCTGGGTAGCAATTAAGGCTGTACTTATAGATCAGGTGCATTCAGAGTGTAAATTTTACATGTTGCTTTCCATTGGTTTTAATGTACTGCCAAATTCTGAGAAAAGATGCCAAGGTTGGATAAAACCAGCTCCCCAAACAAAGAGTCTGGATAGGCTTTGCTATTTTTACATATACATGGATTACCAGCTCTTAGACTGAGATGAATAATGGAAAAGTCAGTTGCCATCTATAGAACGGGAAATGGTCAATAGGAATGCAATATGTGCAATGACTGTGTATGACCCAAAGGCTTACAGATGATATTACCAGACTGTGGGAGTAGAAATCCTGAGTTACCTGTGACAATGGAAAGTATTGATCTTGTGCATTTTGTCTGAAATAATTTTTTATATTATAGTTGTAAAATAGAGTAAAGGTCCCATTCAGGCTTTCCTCATAGTCTATGGAGGATGCCCAGAGAGCTAATTTTGAGTGGACACGTAACTTTTAGACACAGTGAAACACCAAGATTCCAATGAGTAGTTTGATAATCTGTGTGAGTGGTGTTGCTCAGCACAGTTCAGTGCTTTCGGCTCTCAGGTCAAACCTCTGTAGATCACCAGGCTGGCCAGCCTCCCTGGCAGCACTTTGGTACAGTGGGGAGAATCCTTCCAGGCTCCTGTTACATGTGTGGAAGGAGCTGTTCCAATGTTGTTCGAGTCTTTCAGCTTGAGGACCACACAGTTGGGAGCTGCTGTGAATCAAGGAGAAGCACCCACCCCGTTTGAAAGGTGGGGGCAAAGAAAATGAGTTTTCTGGAGGCATCTGTGTGTCAACATCTGTAAGCCAAGTAGGCACTTAATAGCTTGCACATTAGAGGAGAGATTAACTTCTTTTTGTGTTGCCATAAGTATGAAGATACTTGAAAATGTAATTTCAAGATGTGCTAGTCTGTGTGGTTTTTTTTTTTAATTGCCCACTAAAAAATCCTTCAGTTGTTTAGCTTTTTTGCAGAAGTTCTACAGAAATGTGCCTTCTACCATGTATTTCTGTTCACATCCTTTTGTATTGCATTATTTTAGACTATACCTTTAGATTTGATGTGTATACCATTGTAGAAGTGGAGACCACAGTATTGAGACTGATCTCTGCTTTCCTCTACATAACTCTGTGCTACAGTATTTAAAATATGTATTTGTGTTGTTTTTCAAGCTAGTGGAAAGAAATTAGTTGCTTAGTCCTATCAGAAACCCAGAATACAGTAGTTGGTAGTCTGCTTAGTCTCTGAAAGGCAACAATAAAATCTGGGAAGCACATCAGGTTTATCAAATCCCCTCAGGATTTCAGTGCTTACTAACCTGTATTTGGTTAAGTGCTTATTTCAGACAGATGGAATTTTTGGCAGTTACTAAAAGTCCTTTCTTACCTACATGGAAATCATGCCTGACTCTTGAATAACACCTGATTTTGCAAATGTAAACATTACATAATGGAGACTTGCACTCCTGGAGACTCTATTTATAAAATTATTACAGTTAGAGATCTGTTATTTGGCATTTTGTTTGGAATCGTTCTGGTTAACAATATATTTTATGTCAGCTGATATTATGATCATCTAAATTCCCTTCATAAACAGGGATTCCATGTCAGTTTATTTAGTTCACTGATGGCATTACAGGCATCCTTTGATTAGAGTTATGTATTAGAGATACAGGGTACTGACTCACAGCATGTGCTGTACAAGTGAAGTAATATTTTAAGTAGAATTTCAGATATGGTCCAGTAAAAATTAGTGACTTTATTTTTAAAAAATCACAATTTCAAAATAAATGATAATTTAACCATGCTGTTATGTAAATTATATATCTAAAAATAAAATTGCACATTGATACATCTTTAGAAGACAATGTTGACAAAGGCAGTTACTAACAAGATTATTACCACTAAAAGATTAATTTGCCACGGCTTATCCAGGAGATTAGAGCTCTAAAGTGGCCTACAATGTGTTTTAAATCTATAGCATAGGTAATCTGTGAAATTTAGTATCTTTCATAAGGACACACTGAACAAGTTTATAAGTGATGTGGCAAACTGCTGTTATCTCTTTCCAGGATGATTCCCATAGCCAGAGCTTTACCAAGTAGGCATCTTTGAAGGTCAATACATCCCAAAGGAGTTTTAAACAGATGAAGATGGCTCAGAAATAGCCAGGGACAAAAAAACCCCAAAACTCAACATCTGAATATTTGTTCCGCTTCTCTGGCTCTACATTTTAAGCTGTATTTCATGCTGCTCTTTAGTCTTACCTGCTAGGGGCAACCAAGAGAGCCAGGACAGATCTCTCTACACTGGTGGGAGTCCCCGCTGGGTGATTGAGTTAGGGGAGACACAGATCACAAAGAATACTTGTTAGTAAGCCTCTTATTAATTTAGCTATTACAAACAGAATCAGGGCATTGCTGTTAATAGAGGATAACTACACCCGTTGATCCAGGTCCCAGTTTGCTCATGCATAGGTTCATTGTAGCTCCCAGGTGGAAGCAGCAATAGGGAAGGCAGCATTCCTCTTTGCTGGGAAGCAGAGGTTTGTACTAATGTATCTTCAAACTGAGTGTTCAGAAAGTCCCTCAGGGTGCCTTGTTTCATCAAGTATCTCTCCATAGCCCTTGATACATGCAGCAGGGCATGCAGCACAACTCCACCTTTGTAGTTGTGGTCTGTGTTGTGCAGCTTGAGGGGAGTGTGTGCTGGGGGCCTCATGGAGAGCTGGTAACTCTGGATGTGATGAGTTTATCGGTTTTCATGGAGTTGGACAGCATGGCCGTCTTCTGGAACTGTGCGATCTCGGGAGAGTTGGCACGTTGCCTCTTGGCAAGCACGGTGTCACCTCCTGTCTGGAAAACTGCTCCCTCAAAAGACATGGTGATCTATTGAGGACATTCACACCATTCTGCTGGCCTGCAGAATTCCTCTCACATGAAAAGTGAGAGCCTAGGCATCTCTGCATACCTTACTCTAAAACACTTCTCCCTGAGGGTCTAAATCATTTCACCTGCAGGTGCTGCAAAATTTACAGGTCTGCCAGTTTGGGAGGTGAGGTGTTGCAATCCTCTTATGTGTTAAACTTCGTGAATTATTTTATGGCTGTAAAATTACATGAAATCTGCTTTTGAGACAACCAGCTCTGATTGAAAGTGTACAGGTGCAGCTCTTGCAATTTCTTTGATTGCTCTGAGATTAGAAATCCCTGAAATAATATGAATGATTCAGGATAAGATGATTTTTCAGTGGATTTTGGAGTCAAAAGGACAGTCGGGGCTTGATGTAGCAGCCCATATACAGGCAACTAGTGCCCCTTGAGATGCAGAGAAGTGTTGTGCCTGACCATCCTCTGGTGCTATGAAAGCCTCTCATGCAGTTTATTGTAGTTGAAACTATTGCCATAATGAACAAGGTTGGTTGCTCCAATACCATCAAGCCTTCCAGCTGACAGTAAGAGCTTGTGTGTGCAGATCTGAATTTGGTCTCTAGACAATATAGTAATTGGAGGAATTTGGATTAGTGACTGCAAGGTTCCTATTCTAGATAGAGCTTTATCTTTCTTTAGACCTTTTATTTTAAGCAATACTATAAAACCTATAATTATCATGGGAGGATAGGTGCCTAGATTGCATATGAATAGCTAAATTTAGATCCTTAACTAGACCCACAGCATCATCCTACATTATATCACAATATGCAATATATTTTTAAGTATTACTGTCTTGGTGAATTCTTTTACTGTTTGTTACTATCTGCAGTTTGTGTAATACACCCTTCTCAGACTTAAGGTGAGGAGAGATTGTGCAATGCAAAAAGATTTTGCTGTGTGCATGTATAATAAATATATGCCAATGGTTTCTTAAAATTGGCTTGCTTGCTTACTTTCAGATAATTGTTTACAGTGGGTTAAAGAATTGCTAAAATAAGAATGCTGTGATGTGTCCTTTCTAATGTGCTGGTCTGAATCACACTTGCATGCAATCACCGTATCAGCTCACTGCACGGCTGCCAAGCTGCCCACACGTTCCCATGATGAATTTGCCAAGAAAAGTCTGATCTTCTTCTGACCATCTGCATTTTTTTTTTGAGTCATAAGTCCATGGGTGTGTGTATTAACTACTGTATTCATTTGTGCTTTATTTGTTGGAAGCTGGTTGAGACATTTTGTTTCAGTTTCCCCTGGTGACTTGAATTTTTGAATTTGCTTTTGAAAATCCTACAAACTTAGAATTGAGCTATGAGTATACTTCAGTCACTTGGCTTTCCTGAGAACTATAAAAAATTGTGTGTTCAACACACACACACTGTGTGTGGACAGATCTACCATGACTCTAGAAAAAAAGTTTTGAAATAGAAATTCAAAATACTAGAATATAGTTCTTCAACTTAAAATACTTGTTAAGAAGCTATGTTAAAAAAGTGCATAAAACAAAACCTGTGCCTTCTTTTCTTGTATGTTCAGAGCTATGCCTATCAACTGTAGAATTTTTTTTTAAATTTACCTTATCAAAAGGAGCACAACTGCTGTATCTAAACTAGGTTCTGCTGTTTACACTTCAGCAGTACTCCTTTTCTAGCTTTCTTCTTCCTCGTCCCAACCAGAGTAGTTACTTCTATGTGCCTAGGTTTTCAAACTCCAGGGAAAACACTTACTTAGCAGGATTCACAACTATTTTAGAGATCTCAACTGTGGGCCAAGGCCTTGTATACTGATTTTTAAATCTTAATTTGAGATGCAAAATTCCGAGCTGACTAGTGTGCCTCATTAAATGCCTGAAGGGGAATCTGAGCATAGTTTGAGGGGAAAATAGCTATTTTTTTAAAAATAGCTACTGACTTATCTACTTGCTGTCTAATAGTACCTTAAATAATGTGTGCATTATAAGTGATTACTGATACTCTTTTCTTTTGAAAATTCGTTGAACTCTTGTCTATGTGGGTTGCCACAGGTCTGCAACAGAAAATTTGTACTTTCATATTCAGTTTTCATTTAAGTCCATGCTGAACATCTTTGAATTATGATAACTTTCTACTGCTGCTCATATCCTTTCTTCTTAACAGCTTGTATTTGTCATCTTTCTCCCTAGTATTCATGAATACTATTTTAAAGGCTTTCTTTTTTTTTCTCTAAAACTGTAGTAATTCTGATTTTTTTAAAAACACTGAAGCTGCAATTAAAGCCCTTTTGTATATAGTCTTTACAACAAATCATTCCTAAGAAGAAACATGAAGCTCTCAGTAAATGAAAATGACAGTTTGTGGAGCTTTTCTTAATTTCAGGTCCAAAGCCAAGCATCTTATTGTGTGTGAACTGTGTATGAATTTGCACCATTAAAAAGAATGGCTCCCCCTCCTTACCTGCAAGGATACTTTGTGTGATCTCTCTTCCCTAAAGCACAGAGGAGATGTTTGCCCAGACAGCTGCGTTAGCTGCCTCTGCTTGTGATGGTTTTGGCAGTCATGGCAAGTATGGTTGAGAAACTAACAGTAACATCTTCAGATGTATGTAGTGCTCCAACACGAATTTTTTGCCATGAGCCACATTTGTTTTCAGCAGAATGAGTTCATTATGGAGTGTGCGCTCAGATTAATTATTCTAAGTATTTCCTGGCATATTGTGCCTTGAAATTGAGTTTTGGACATGAAGTATTAAAAGTATTTTTCTAGTTTCTCCGAAGACATGTTTGGATAATAAAAATGCAAAATGGAGGGGAAATGCTTGTAAAACTTTATTTTTGCCTGTTCATAAGGTGACTTTTTTTAAAAAAACCCGAAATTACATAAAAATAGCTCAAAGGGATTTGCAGATCATTAAACATTTAAATGTAGCTTAAATTTGAAAAATCGTATGTTATATATTTTATAGAGCTGTTATAAAAATTTCTATGTGTAGAACTTTGCAGGGTTTTGGAGGCTTTTTTATATTCTAATCCTAAAGGGACTTATGACATTAGGTGCCTGAAACTGTTTTCATGTAGCACATACCTAGCAGGACTATGCATACATTTTGTTGCTTACTCAGCCTAAGAAGTTTTCCTTAAGAAAAAATAGTTTTATTAATTTTGACTTGTATTCCTTCCTAACAGTACTAGAGTAGTAAGAGAAGCCAAAATTGCTGAGAGCAAAAACTTGACCAGCAAAAGAATTGCTTGCAAACAGTTATGCATTCCAAAGATCGAGTTTTCCAAAGGGCTGCATCTGGTTCTACAGTTGAATTTCTTCTGGAGACAATCTTATGCATGAAGTGGTGTGAGCATTATGGGATAATGTGTGACTGGTACCTAGTAGTAATGCCACTGATTTTTCATTTGGGGGCATACTAGGGGAAAAACCTCTTCTCCAGTAATTGGAGAATGTTTCTGGTCTTTCAGGCCAAACCATTCATCTTGTCTGCATGTTCTTTTTTATTTATTTGTTTGTTTTTAAGAATAGGGAATTGCAGCATTCTGTGCATCCATTTGTTCAAAAAATTGACTCAGATTTTGAGCAGACACGTATTGCAGGCAGCTGCGGGGTTTGTGCAGAGCTTTCTCTGGCAGAGCACTCCCCAGCCTCTGCTCAGGGTTACCAACTTGCTGCAACGGGAGGCTGCAAGGGGGTGGCAAGGTGCCAGCTCTCCTCTTTTCAGCCATGGCAGCAGATTTTGTGCATATCTGAGTCCCTCAGATGTGTATGGGTTTTTCATTATATTGTTGAAATTTGTTCACTGCGATTTGTGATTAATTATACAGAATGAGTTTTTTAGCAGAGGGTTTTTTGCTTTTCCATCAACTCTGAGACAGTGATGAACCTATTTGTCTGCTGTGCCCAAAATACTTTAGAAACTGTAGTTTTCCTCTAGCAGTATCTTAGATCAGCAATCCAGAGGTTTATCTCTTGTAGAATACATGGTTCATTGAGATATACTTCCTTGCTACACTTTTTTACCTTCTTCTTCATTTCTTCCTTCCCCCTTCATGAATCAAATATCCAGCCCAGGTATGAATGCAGGTACTTGAGCTTAGGTAGTGGTGGTTGTCCCCTGAGTCCCAGGAATGACCTGTAGTCTCACGGGCCTTGATCTTCTCTGCCAGAGAGTGAAGAAAGAGTCACTGAGTTAAAGAACCTTGGATGTGGACACGGTTCCATATTCTAAGCCAGCCCCTTTTGCATGCTGTTAAGCTAATACTTTTGTGGCATGCCTGCAGTGAGGCCAACAGAAGGAAATGAGCTTTTGTTCTAAATGAGTAGGAGTTTTTAAAAATGGAAATTTTGGCCTTCTAGAACAAAAGAGGCTAGGTCTTGGAAGAAACTGGAGAAGGATCCCTGCAATGAATACTGGCTACCCATAAGTGAAGCTGAATCTCATTAGTGCATGGACAGGATGCACATATTGCTTTAGTAGACTCTCTTCTTCTTGACAAATTCATATAAATCTTGTAATTATATGAGATTCAGATACTCTATCTGAACAAAAACTATGTCAGTGCAATCTAATTTGTGTTGAGGTAAGACTTTGTTGGCTATGAACAGAGACTGAGACAGCTTTTGAAATATTTTGAATATGTACTCTGTCTTTTCAAACAGTGCTTGAAAATTCAGTCAAAGGCCAGTGCAAAAAGCCATCTGATACAAGGGGGTGCTGGGCTATTTATTCTGTTTTAAGGCTTTTCAGTACTGCACCTGAACAAGTGAGTATATGAATATGTAACTGCACTTGAACAACGTTGCAGATGAGAGGCTTTGGGGGAAGAGAGTCTGGGCAGAGGACATATAGTTAAGAGCTGAGCTGATAGAGATTAAATAATGAAGGAATACTGGGCAATGTGCAGTAATAGAATTATAAAACTTCCCAACATTACAAATGGAGAGGAAAATTCAGAATTAAATGTCTTTGCAGTGAGTTAAATTTCTTCAAAATTAAAAAAGCAGAGCTCACAGAGCTTTCTGTGTACAACTGATAAGATGAAAGGATATTTATGCCTAAGGAGCAATTAAAAAAAAAAAAACCAACACTCGATGTTTTGACCAAAAGGTTTGTGAGAAAGAAAGATAATCAGCTGGCTGAAGAACAGCTTGGTTTTAACAAAACCAGAGCATATAAAGAAGCATATGAAACACAGCTCTAGAAGAATTGTAAACTCCTACCTGGGAGGGTTAATAATAAATGTCTTTTTTCATCTCTGTAATGTTTATGCGGCATAAAACTGTGAATAAATTAAAACTGATTAGGCAAAGGTAATACTTATGGTAGGCATATCTTGCCCTTATGCTGCTTTTAGATTGTCTCACTGTTGTTCTTGGAAAATGTTTTCATAATACAAACTACAAAATAAAAGTGTCCACATTGTTTATTATAGTTGAGATGCTAGATATGGAAATTTATCCCATCCAGGTGTGCACAAAATACACCTCTCAGGAAGGGAAAGGAGTGTGGAAACCAAGCTGGACCTAGAGCCCTCTCTGCTGGATGGCTGGGAAACAACACTTCAAACAGGAAAAAATAAAAATTCTGGTGTAGAAAAGAAAATCTGAAAGGCTAGTGCAAGAAATCTAGACATAAACCATAAATCCTAAGTAGTTAAGGTCTTTCCTAATTATAAGCAGATGAAATAGCATACATTTACTCCATAAAGTGGCCTTCTTTTAATAAATTAATAAATATTTCAATAATTAAGGAAATATTTTAATAAATTGTCAGGTGATATATTTTAATGATAATTATTTTCTTTTGAGTGTATATGAGATCTAAGAGAGGAAAGAGGAATTAACATTCCATCTTAGACATTTTAAAAATTCGTAGTATCTGTGCCAAAGAAGACTATTGATGTAAAGGATTTTCAAACCATATGTAGCATAAGGGGTGTAGATGGATGCTGTGTTTCTGTAGCAGTTCTCCAAAGAAATTAGCACTCACTATAGGAGCTGTAGTAATATGTGGAAAATAGGCTACTCACAGATGAACTACTTCTTAAAAAAGGCACTTGGCAGGAAGTTAACACATGTGTCTGCTTTAAAATAAAATATATTTTCCAGTAGGAGGGGAAACCCTATAATAGTAATTAAAGTCTGTATTTTATTCTTAGAGTGAAGGCAGAGAATTTTAGAATTTCTTTTTTCATTCCATTAGAGTAATGGAAACAGGGGGAAGGAGAGATGTAGAGAATTGGATTGCCAGTTTATTGCCAGCACTGAAAGACCCACTAAAACTATGCAGCTCCCTGAAATCCAGTCATTTTGAACTGATTCTGAAGCATGTGTGTAAGGACAAATGCATAGCTTTTTTGTGGGGTTTTTTTGTTGTTTTGGTTTGGTTTTTGGTTTGTTTTTTTTAAGCCAAGAAAAGTCTATTGGAGATAAGATTGATCAACTTTGAATAAACTTATGAGAACTGTTGACTCTTCTTCTTCCATGGTCTTTCAAAATATGATATCAGCTGAAGACACTCATGATGTATCTGGTCACAGAAGGTTCATTAGGGAAAAAAATGCAGGCTTTGTGTATGCCTTTGGAAACCTTTGAAACCTTGCATGCATGGAGAACTACAGCAAAACAGTTATTGACCTTTATTAAACTTGGTTTCCCTTCACTTATGTCTCATGTGGGAGAGGAACATTCTGAAAATGTTTCATGTTCTGTAAAAAGTGTTCATTATGAAATTTTTTTTTTTTTTGAGTCATTGTTTCACTGAAGGGTAACAACTTGCTTAATGGTATTATAGTCCATGTTAGAGCAGATAGTGTGCTGGGTTTGCTTTAGGGTTTTTTCCCCTACTTTTTTTAAGTCACAATGCCATAACTGCTTGAAAATTTAGATTGAAAGCAGTATAAGGAGTTAAAATTCCTAAGATATAGGAAGATTTTGTAGTTTTTGTTCTGAAAGAATAGGTCTCATGAGGTGACTGTTTCTGAAAAAGACAAAAAAAGCCAAACCAAAAACCAACCTAACAAACAAAAAAGAAGCCTGTCCAGGTAATCAAACTAGCTGGTATGAATTTATCACATTGTATCATTCACTAGATGTTGTGTGAAAGGCAGTAACAACAATTTAGTGTAAAGGACTGAATTTGTTCTCTTGAAAAGGCAAGAGTAGGGCAAATGTAGACCGGTGGATGCTTTTTGCATTTGTGCTCTTATTTTACTGTTTTTTCCTGTCACTTGTTGACCCAGCTAATTCTAATGATAATATGAACAAAGAAATCTTAGAAGTCTGTTTATAGTGGTTGTTGTGGAAGCACATCAGTAATATTCATTTCCCACTGAGGAATGAAGGCAGAAACATTACACTGCAATTTTTAACTCTTCAAAAGGTCTTAAAGTGTTTTCTCAAATATTTTTTTGCATATGAAACAAAGTATTTTGTATGTACTTGTATGATAGGTGTAGATTATTAGGCAATTGTCTGGTGGCTTGTTATATGTGCGTATTCACACACGCAGATGCACGTATATCTTTTTGCTAGAGTAATAAATGCTACCTAACCTCTACTACATGAACTTCTGAATGTGTTTAAGCTATATGATAAGCATATTTCAAAGATTAAAGACAATTTTAGTGTTAACCTAAGAGAGACCTCAAAGACACTTGTGTGTCTGCCAGTACTGACTCTGGAGTGGAAGCAGTGCTAAAGGACAGCTGTAACTTTTCTGTGGAGCCACCAATCAGTGGCTACAGAGTGAAACAAATGCATACATTTCATAGGTCATATTTGGAGGAAACTTCTCTGAAATGTCTTTTTATCCCCTAAAACTCTCACAGGTCTGATCCTGGCCGTCAGTCCTGCCTGGTTGTGGTTACCACAGCAAAGCACAACTTCAGCAGTCAGAGTACTCTGTAGTAGTGCCCTAAACCGATAGTCATGTTTCTGCTGTAAAGGCATCTTCTTTCTTGCAGTAGCTGGGGTAATTTCTGAAGGTGTTTTAGAAAGACCTCATTAAAAAGCAGCAAATGAGTGAATGAGATATACAGTGAGATATACAGCTGCTCTCTTCAGCTGCAATTTAATGATTTTGCAGGTAAATAGTCTTTTGGTGCTAGGAGACCTTAACTTGTTCTGTGCTGGAATGGAGTTATTGTACTGTGAAGACTTGTACTCTTATCATTGAATAAAACCTTTTTCCAAACTAATTGCACATTTTTAAAAGCTATTTAATTTTAGATAGTTTTATGATCCTAACTTTATATGTGCTATAATTTTCTTAAACAAATTATCTTCTGTACGTATCTGTTTTTCACAGTGAGAGTGATCTCCCACTGGAATGGGCTTTCCAGGGAGCTGGTGGAGTCACCGTCCCTGGATGTGTTTAAGGACAGGTTAGATGATGAACTTAGTGGTATGGTTTAGATGGTTTAAATGGTTTAGATGGTATAGATGTTAGACTGATGTTGGATAGGTTGTTAACCTAGGTAAAGGTTGGACTTGATGATCTCCATGGTCTTTTCCAACCTTATTAATTCTGTGTAATTCTGTGTATACATGTTTTTTATTTTTATTTTTTCAGGGCATGGCTTTTACTTTGGAGGAGAGGCAACAGTTGAATATTCATGGATTATTGCCACCTTGCTTTCTTGGTCAAGATGCTCAGGTTTATACAATTCTTCAGAATTTTGACAGGCTGACATCTGACCTAGACAGGTAAAGTATGGCTATGAAACTTTATCCTAGTTATCAACCCATGAGTGCTTTAATTTTTTTGTTTGGTTGGTTGCTGTTGTTTGTTTTTTGGGTAGTACAGATTAAATTTTGTTGGCTTTTGTTCCAGGCTGTAGTGGTTGATTATAGGGTATGAGTAAATTAAGATATATTTTTGCTAAAATGCTTTCTTCAGAAAGTCAAGCCCTAGTTTAAAATTTTAATATTACAGAGCTGTTCACATGAACTTACTTTGATAACCAAATTTTACAAAGGTCATCAGAAACAAATGAACTCATATGAAATTAAAACTCAGTAATGTCATTACGTGCCTAGAGATACATATACATTAAAACATATAAAATTTATAAAATATGAAACTTATATCTATATAATGTTGCTATGTTTTGTTTTGTTGTTTTTTTTTTTTTTAAAGAAAGCTAGGGAGGGCTTTAAACATTTATCAATACTAAAATGTGGATTTTTTTGCTAAAAAAGTCATGTTTTATTCTATGCCCTACAAAATATTGTTCCTTCATTTTTTCCCTTCTATGCTTTGCTTTTCTCTACTGTGTGTTGTTCTGTTATCTGTATGTTATACATGGCTTTTAGTTACCCATCTGTTGGTGGCAAGACTTTTTTATAGTTTATAGTTGCCAAAACCTTGTTTTTTATGGGGTCAGAATAGGATGAGCACAGTTTTCCTTGTAAGTGAAGAGCTCATGATTGTGGTATCTTTTCTAGGTTGACTATTCTCCAGTTCTCTCAGGAAATGCATTATCAGTTGTCACATAGTAGTAACATCCCAGGCTAGAGTGTTTGTTAGTCTGAGTCCTCGTGTGTAGGAGAGTGTAAAATTTCATGGAGACCCATGACTCAACCACTGATGGTACCATAGGAAAAATTTAGTCCTTCTTCCCCATCTCCTCCTTAACTCTGCCTTGAAGTAGTCCCTTCATGATACAGTTCATTATTTCATGTGTTTCAGGACATTTCAAACTTTAAGGCGGTTTCAACATCTTATTTCTACTTGAATTTCTGGAATTTTTCTTCACCTATAACTTAAAAACAGGAAGAAAGAAGGTCTTAATCCCATTGCTGTGTGTGTTTTTTAACTAGGACACAAATTTTTCTCCTATTTCAGGTCATGGAAGAAAAGCACTTATGTTTCTCAAAATGTCACAGACAGAAGGTCTGGCTATGAGGCAGTCAAAAGAGGAACAGCAGTATTGCCAAATCTCAATTCTTTATGTTTTTTTAGCAAAAAATTGTGGATGTTTAAATGGCTTTTTGCCAAAACGGAAACTTTCCTTTGGGAAAGAAAAGAAGGAAATAATCTATCAGTTTTAAACGACAGAGTATTAAAACTTTGAATCCTGTGCCATATGAACTGCAACAAAACAATGTATACTGAAGTTTTGATTGCAAGGGGAATAATGATGTAAAAATAACTGTCTCCAAATATTGCAGGAATACTTCGGAGAAAACTTGCTTTATCATGTTAAAAAAAGAGAAGGAAAATCTGTCTTGGGAGTAGAGGAGAAAAGTATTTTTTTAAGTACAATTAATCTGCATATGATAGACAGAAATAATACATAAGTATAAAGAAATATGTTTACAAATAAATGTAAATAAAAGGTTTCCCAGAAGCCATTTGTTTCAGATTATGTTTTTCCAAATCTGTCCCTCTTAAGCTTAAGATCTCTAAACAAAAACTTCATGTCTTCTTTCCCACCTATGTGTCTTCTTTCCCATTTTCTCTTTTCCAAATAAATAGTTGGGTAAGGAAGTGTCCTAGGTTGAAGTATATTCTATTACCATCTCCGTTAGCTGTTGAAACAGCTGGTGAAACAGTGTTCCTTGCCATTATCATCTGTTAATGGGCCATCAATGCCTCGCCCATGACTCAGAGATAGCTCCTTCCTGGACTATCTGCTGTTAATGGGCCCATCAGGCCTTATCACACGACTCACCATCCCATTGTGAGATGCTTTGCCCAGAGGGAGGAGACAACTATTCCATCCTGGATATAAGCTGAGACTCTGAACACCACAGGAGCGCTTACCTACTGGACTCCCAGAGGACAAGAGCTACCATTGGACTTTCTCACCCTTTTCTTTTTACAGGATCACTGCTTCAACGGAACTGCTTTGCTTGGACTGCTATTACCATAGAGTGTCAGGGTGTATCTGACTTTGTCAGTGTTCTTGTACTACGGCATTTATTTATTTCTTTTGATTTTTTTTTTTTCTATTAAATTATAATTCTGACTTGCGATCTCCCACTGGTTTAATTTCAAACTAGTACAGGAAGAAATTTGTTTCATGCTCCTGTGACTGGACATCCCTAAAACAGAAGTGCTAACATTAAGTTATTACTTCTGTGTGTCTTGAGCGTTAGTCTGTAGCTTGCCATTTCATACCATAAAGCCAGTTTTTGTTATATTGTCTGTTTTAGTATAAAGATTGTACTGTACTGTGCACCTTTGCAGCAAAAATATATTATTGTTACTGCAGTTTTTGTGACATACTTCAGCTGACAAAACTAGCAAGTCTTTGGTTCACACAAATAGCTTGAAACAATTACAAGTTAGGCTTTTTTTCACTAATGTGTTTGCTAGTCATAATACTTCAATTAAGATTTTAGTAGTTAACATAAAAATGAAAAGCTGTGTTTCGCAGTCTTATTCTGTGGCATGTGACAGTGGTATTTTCTCAGCCATAGTAGTTTTATCTTCTCCTAGTAGTCTGAATAAAGAGTGTGGCCTCACTTAATCATGCTGGGTAAACTATGATGGAATCTCCATCCATTGGAGATATTCAACACATGACTAAACATGCTCCTGGGCAAACTGCTCTGGCTGACTCTGCCTTGAGCAGGAAATTAGATGAGGTGACCTCCAGAGGTCTCTTCCAACCTGAGCTAGTCCATACTAGTAGTAAGAAGTAAGATTTAGGGGTAATCTAGGATCAATACAAATTTGTGTAAATTAAATCAGGTTGTGCGTTAAGCACATGCAATCACTTAAACCCACAAGTACCCCCCAAATTAAATTGTTTCTTTAAGAAATCATATTTATATTCTGTGTGAGCACAGCGGATCTCAATTGACTATTCACACCAAGAGATGTTCTGATAAAAAATACTTCCTTCACATATTTATGGGGCTTTATATAGCTGTGGTGTTTTCTCCATTTTTTAGCAAAATAAAATAATTTGTGTTACATGTGTAGGACTACATTTAAGACCACTGATGGAAAGACTTGGTAATATTTGCACATGGAAGATACTTCCTTTGAAGACAGTCAACAGTGACTTCTTGGACTCCTTTGCTTGTGTGAATTGAGTGTGCAAAAAGTTGCACAGGCAAAATGTGATTTGCAGCTGTGTTTATAAGTCAAGTATCTGACAATTTTTTTGGAGTATGTCAATAAAGACGCTGCTCAGAAAACATGTGCATTACATGTGTGTGAGCTCAGCCCTCAAGGCAATATGTGAACTCTGGTTTCCTATGTTTATACTCCTATCGAAAATTTTAAAGAAAAGAGTGCCACAATGAATAGCTTGAATAGATTTTCTGATGGAGAATGCCGGAAGACTGTTTTAGCTGCAACTTGAAATGAAATCTCAAGTGCTCCCTGTATGGGCAGGTGCTCAAGGACAACCTTGCATGAGAGCTTACAGTTAATGTCTTCTACTGGGTGTAAATGCCCTAATTCTAGAAAAAGCCCCACATTTCTTGAAGTATGCATCTGGCACAGTCTTTGCTCCCATAGAAACAGTGATTGAAAAGAGATAAAGGGAACCACAGCTTGGATTTGACAGTGGATGTATACCTCTGTTTTATGTCCAAATACAAAGGATTAAGTACAAGCATTTAGATATTGCAGAGGTGGAAATTGTGAAGTACCTTAGACAGAAGGGTATTGTCTGATGAAACATAAATCCTGTGTATAACAGTATCTTACTCTGACAGGATTGTAGTTTTGATTGGAAAGAGGATGTGTGTAAATTCATAAAGCTAAGCTGATAGATCTTACCATGGCATGACATGTTTTGGCACAGATGAAATTCCTTTGCTGACTTGCAGCATGAAATTACTGTACTGCCACAAAATACATGTGGAACAGCAGCAAATATATTGCCTGGTATGCTTGGCAAAAGGGATGCCAGTAAAAGGAAATAATTCTATTCCTCAAACTTAATTTGGAAAAACTGTGATAAATTCTGCAAGTAATTTAGTCTTTTTTTCTTTCCCTGTATGTTCTTAATTATCTTTCTTCTTGCTCTATATAGTCATTGAAATTGTTGCCCGTGAGACAGCCTCAACTTCTCCATAGGCTTTTCTTTCTTCAGAGAGTTACATTGGTAAAATATTATACTGGATGTGTGAACATTGGGAAAGAGGCCATCGAATCACTTTTTCAGAGAATGACATGTTATTTTGTTTTTTTCTTAAAAGTTCTCTGTCTTTAATGCATTTTTATGTAGACACCAATGATGCAAAGTAATAGATCTAAGAATCTTACACAATTTAAAAATAATAGCCTTTCCTCCCACCTTCCTTTATTTGCTTTAATATTTTGTAAGATAAGAGCAAAGAAATTTTGGATTTGGGTTTTTTCACCTTTCCATTTTGCCTTGTAAAATACATGCCAGTGATATTTGGGCCAATTATCCTAAGAAATCATCAGTCATTTTTTTGTTGTTTATCAGTTTTCCTTTGTGTTTGGATGATATCTGGTTTATATCCCTTTGTTGCTACTGTATTTCATTCCCTTCATAATAGCAGACTACTAAGAAAAGTTCTTAAGTGAAGTAAAGACAAGAGAAGAACAGTGACATACTGAAATTTGAATGCTTGGCAGTCTCTCCTGTCTGACTTGCCAGACTTTAATTGTTGTCTCCTGAAACTCTTCCCTGAAATCTTCATTCAAGACTCCTTGTTATTTTTCTCCCTTTTTGTAACACGAATGATTGTTCTCAGTATTTTATTGCTTGTTTTCACTATGTTTTCAATTAAATGTGGGCTTCAGTAAAAGACTCTATTAAATACTTAGTTTTAAATGTATTTTTTTTAAAATATGATTTTGAAAACCACTTCAGGCTTTTGGTTGTGTAGATTGCTTGGATGCTGCTAAAAGATGCATATTTGTCTAATGTGTTATAACCAACACCACAACAAGGATGAAGTATTTTTTGTTTTCCTCTTATAAAGAATTTTTGAGCGAGATTATACCCCTGAGTATGTTACTATACTGAGAAAGAAGAGATATACCTGCCATTGAAAAGTATTTTTCCATTTTATCATAATATCCTTACACTGATTTAGATATGATCAAATATATAATATTTGAAAATAAGATTGTAAGTAAAATGCATTATTACCTTTGCAAGTCCTTTAGCATATCCTGAATATAAAAGTGGATTGATAAATACAAATAAGAAAATAAACCCCAGTTTAATGCCACAGGACAGTAAAAATAAGATGGAGAGTTTAAACAAACATTTTTTTTTAATTTGAAGCCCTGAAGGAAGCCTTTTCCTAAACTTTTAATTTCTATTGTAAAAGATTTCTTACCCCATTTAAAAAATCTAGTCTTGATCTGAGTAATAAGAAAAGATGATGAAAAGTTATTTTAGAGTCCTAAGTAGCCACACCTCATTTTAAATGAAAGAGATTTAAAAAAATAAAATACTAGCAATGCTTCAAAACTGCTGTGGCTTGCATGGTGTTTGCAGTCTCCAGTATAGAGTGGGCCAGAGTACACATGATATTCTCTAACATCGCTTTAAACATTCTCTAGAAACAAGATTAATATCTTCATGTGTATTCACAACTATGTGTGCATGAACTTATATTTCAAGATAAATGTTGGGATAGTCGTCCTCAGGAGAAAGGTTTTAATAAAGAATTCAAGGACTTTGGACAATGTGCTGTATCATAATGGTATACCAAGGAAATGAAAGGTTAGTAGGGAAATGCAAGAATAGGAAAGAAAATTAGTAGTATGTATATTTGTAGTTGAGAACTACAAGAGCAGCATATAATTTAATCTTGGAGAACATTCAAAACTAATGTGTATGATGGAAGGTGGTTCAGATTGTGTCACGGTGATGGTATTTAGAGTACATCTGCAACTTTTTGGTTTCTAGATTTTTATCTGTTTAGGGTCTAAAATACCCTTCATGACACAAGGGGAGGGACACTGTTTTGCTTCACTTCTGTCACCTCATTACAGTCACTACCTGCCAAACTGGCTGCACTAGCCTTGCTTACAGTGCTTGATAAAGGTTTATGTAGCAGATCACAGAAGTGTGTCCCTGATATACAGGGATATACAAACTAAGCTTGAACGAAACATACTCAGATTTACTAGGCTGTTCTTTTTTAGATAGTTACCTGACTATATGTCTTCTTAAAGAATGTATTAGATTTTTCTAGGGCATGTGAAGCATGAATATGCAGAAGGAGTGTTCATATGAATAATATCTAAGCACACAAACCTCTAGGTTTTTGGAATTAATGTGTTGTATATATATCCTCAACATTTGTGTAATATAATGATAGAATATTAATTTTTTTTTACTTCTAGTAATTAGTAATTCATTGTAAATGAAAAAAAAGCAACTTGCATCAATTGTATACATAAATTGAAGATTTTATGTAAGCATATATGATATGGAAGACTACTTAATTTTTATGGTCGTACTTAACATTACTAAAACTAGTGAATAGAGAAGTGAGGTTTAGGATCACCAAATTCCTAAGCATTAAGTATTCACAAAGTGACCAGAGTCATATCTGTGTGAACTGGTCATACCTATGTGAACTGGTATAACTTGAAGTCACTCATATATCATCTGTCATACTCAGCACTGGAATTTGGTTTCTGTGTTGGGATCTTGGAGCAGTAATGTAATTGTTCAGTGTTAGTGTAATGATAGTCTAAAGTAGATCAAGCTAAATGTAAACATTTTTTCTCATTCTCATTTCTCTAATTTTTGTTCTCATTGCTTTTTTTAAAAAATAAATATAGAACTTCTTCAAAATTGATTTTTATTGTGGAATAACATTACAGATTTCATGACAACCATAGAATTCAGGAATGAAAGACCATGCACGTATGCTTTGTTTTCAAAAGCTTTGTTCTTCAGTATTTATTTGAAATGTGAGTCTGGATTTAAGATAAATTTCTATCAAGGCAAGAGCATGCAAAGCTTAACATTCTTAGTTTTGTTTTCTTTAGGCAAACGAGTAAGCTTGTTTAAGTTATATGTAATGGATAATGATATGTATAGATGAGGTTCTGACAGACCAAATCCTCAACTGAAGCTCAGTGTTTTATGCCTGAGAGAGATTGGCTTCCTGAGTATGTATTTTGTCATCACTTTGTGATGGTTTCAGCTTCTCTGTCTCAACCAGTTTGTTATCCTTTGTTTCTGAACCGTTTGTCTTATGAAGACAAGAAGGAATTAAAATACTTTTAACAAGAAAGAGGCTATTATAGAACAAACATAACTTTAATTATCTAAACATCTCTGTATTTCTAAATCTATATTTTCTCTGATGTCTAATTATATGTAATTCTCTGCAGATACATTCTACTAATGAGTCTTCAGGATCGAAATGAGAAGCTTTTCTATAAAGTGCTGTCTTCTGACATTGAAAGGTTCATGCCTATTGTTTATACTCCCACTGTGGGACTGGCTTGCCAACAATATGGGTTAGCATTCCGGAGGCCAAGGTATGTAAGGTTATACTTCAGATAAAAGAAATTGTATCTTATTTTGCTTTTGGCAGATTTTTGCAGGCATTTTCTAACATAGCTGAATGTAATCCAAAACTTAAATAATTGAGATAATTCAAGCTACGCTGTTGGTCTGCGTAATTTGTATTGCGTTAAGAAGGTAAATGGTTGTTTTAATTGCATTAAGTTTATGAGTATATTTTTAATCTTATTAACTGACTGTTCTAGAACCCTAGCTGCATGTTACAAGACCAGAGAAGAATGGAACCTTAGTCTTAGATTTGTTGTAGCAATTTGAAGAGTACAGACTTTTGCCTATATAAATATCTATATTACAGGTATTTTATACATACATATATATAATATGTATATAAACTAAGGATGCATTACATATGTACTTACTGACATCTTAAAAATTATCAATAATCATCAAAGTGCTTGTCTCACTGCATAATAATTTGTTCCTTCATAGGTTGGTTACTGGAATGCTTTTGTTCTGTATACAGCATCTGTATTTATAGAATGACAAGGAACTGGTATGAAAGAAGGATAGGTCCTTCTGTTTCACACTGCCTGTTGAACATCAACTCAGAAGTTGAGATTGATGGTGGTTGCTACTTGAGAACCTTGTGTATATCACTGCCTTCAAGTGCAAACTGAAACACCACTTTGGAGCCTTCTGTAGAATTTTCTGGCAAAGGAAGAGATAAATGAGCTGCATGTGCATAGCTCTGCTAACAGAAATTGATTTTTTACATCAAGGCTTTGATCAAAAACAAGAAGCTTGCAAGGTTTAAGGAAACAAATGACTGCTCACAAATTCTTCAGCAGGCAGCATTCGAGGGAGACTTATGGCTTCAAGGTTTTGTTGTTGTTAATCTGAAAATCATTTTGGCCCTGTGACTGACAGAATGAGTCAGGACCATCTGGTCAACTGCAGGAAACAAGAATTCCCCTTCCTATGCACATTAAAAAGTTCGAAAAGACCTCAAGAATGCTTACTTAAACCTGTTTAATGATCTGTGGCTTTTAGGTGCCTCCCTTAGTAAGTGTAGTCATCTCCTTTTTTCCCCCCTCAATATTTACCACCATGGTAATTTTGTCAGCCTTCCTGGAAGTGCTAAATGTGCTTGTAAATTAAGTCTTTACTTACACTGGCCTCATTCCCCCTTGTTTTGGTATCCATTGCCATATAAAATATTCCACAAGGAGCACCTCTGCCCATGCATGTTCTTTTTGCATTCTCCCTAGACCTGTGAAGCATCCGTGGAGAAAAACACTGTGTCAAATTAGAGTCATAGAAACATTAAGGTTATGGAAGAACTCCAAAGTCATCAAGTCCGACTTTTGACTGAACATCAGCATGCCAACTAGGTCACGGCACTAAGTGCCATGTCCGGTCATTTCTTGAACTGTCCCATGGGTGGTGACTCCACTGCTTCCCTGGGCAGCTTGTTTCAATGCTTGGTAACTCTTTCAGTGAAGATATTCTTTCCGGTATCCAACCTGAATCTTCCTGTGCGCAGCTTGAGTCCTTTTCCTCTTGTCCTGTCGCTGGCTGCCTGGCTATGAAGAGAGTCTGACCACCACTTTGCTACAACCTCCTTTCAGGTCTCACCTGAAGCTTCCCTTGTCCAGGCTAAACAACCCCAGCTCCCTCAGCTGCTCTGAAAGTGACCTGCTCTCCAGATCCTTCACTAGCTTTGTTGCCCTCCTCTGGATATGCACCAGCACTTCAATGTCTCTTTTGCAGTGGGGTTGGAACTAGATGATCTTTAAGGCCCCTTTCAATTCGAACAATCCTGTGATTCTATGATTGACAGACCCCTTCCTGATTAAGAAAAATACATATACTTTGCAATCTTCCACTGTGCTCTGTTACAAAGATTGTTTTTTCTTAGAAAATCCTTTTCTAAATTATTCCAAAACAACCAATATCATTTAGTTTGAAATTACATTCTAGATCATTTAGGATCATTCAACATTAAGCCTTATGTACCTTATGTTATGAAGTTTGAAGCCCCTGGTTCACAAGTTACCTCTTGAGGCAAGGAACAACGAAAATTAATTTAGAGTTTAAAAAAAAGGTGTCTCATGGGATAATTGAATGAAATAATTTTCTGTGACTCCCTTACATGTTTTTAGAAGGCTATATGGGCTTACATGATGTGCTCACAGTCATAGAAGAACTCTGTGGCTTAGGGAAGAGGTTTCCATCCTGAAGCAGTACTTTGCAAGTACAGAATAAACATTCATGGCTGACCATCTGACCATCTGATTAAGCATCATTTCTCAGGAGAGCCAGCTGCAAAGTAACTTGACTCACTGGTTTGAAGTATGTCTGTATTTTATTTGTAAAATTCAGACTCAAGATTGCATTACTTGCTCTGAATATTCAGCTTTAAATCCACCAGCTTAATGAATAAGAGTCTTGTTGAAATAAACAGTACAGATCTGATATCAGATCTGTAACATGCACCTACCAATACCACACAGTTATGTAAAGATAATTTAGAAGACCACTCCCTTTGGTCTTCCTCCTTACTGTTGAGGAGGATGAGGGGGAAAAAAAGAGGAGGTTAGGAAATAGTCAGAGAAGGAATTTGGACCTGTATGGATAAAAGCTTTGCTTATGCTGGGAGTTGTATGTTTTTTGTAGTGCTCACACTATCATTTTAAGAGCATTATCTCAAAATCTCTGCTAGGTCACTTTTTACTTCAGAGTTTCTATAATTTAAGTTCCTAAAGTAAAAAATTCTTCAGCTGCACAAAGCATGTATATACATATGACACTTCTGCTGATTTACCAAGAAACAATCTATTTCTATAAATGGATTTCTGAAATATAACAGTACTTTCATCCAATAAGAATAAATATGGGAAAGCTCTATGGTAATTTCCTCCAAGAATCCAAAATCAACTTTTTATATTGTACAAAGAACACCCAGGAGATTAAGGTTCTTGTTTAAACTCAGCATTCAGAGAAGAGAGGAAAAATTGCCAAGTACTGCTATGCTGAAGACTTTGGACGCTGTTAATATGTTAGGTTACAGTTTATGTATTGCCATTCCTAGAAGGAAAAGCCATCTCAAACAGAATATGTACAGAGCAAGCCCTGGTAACTATTGCAGCCACACAGGCATGGCGCAATTCCTCTGAAATAGCTTCCTGATGCAGTCATACACTGTCAGGCTGACTAGGAACCATTTTTAAAGCAGCTATATTGGACCTGATACAGTTTCTTAAAAGGCAAAGAGTGTCAGCCCTAGCTTTGAAGTTATTTACCAGATTGCCTCCCATACTCCAATGTGTGTGACTGAGTACATACAAATTCGAGATTTATTCCTTTCCTTGTATTTCTCAAAGAGAGTGTATTTATTTTCATTTATTGTATGCATTTACATTTACAATGATTCAGATGCACTGTACTGAATGCATATGTTGCAAATGTGAGGGGATTTTTTGTTGACATTGTAATGTTTACATAATGGGATTGTCAGCTGCAAGATAGCATCACTTTTTAATAAAGAAAATAAATTGGAGAACAGGGAAATACTTATTTCCTTTGAAAGAACATGCAACATGTTAGACCTTGGCATCAAAAGTTGCAGTCTGTTTCCCAGTACAAGGTTGATCCTGTGGTATATTTAATAATTTTTTTGTGGTTTTTAATGAGGCTTTTATTGGAGCTATTTTTCTTAATTCCTTTGGATATCTATGGCGTTCAAGTCTCTTCAGAAACCAGATTTGGCTTACTAGAGGCCAAAAACTTGTCAAGTACTCCTGGATCCCATGAGCCAAAAAGTTTCGTTCCTGGAGTTTTTTTGTGACTCTCTCTCCTTCGGATACGTGAGGTTTTCTTGACTGAGACTAGAATGTCTGGATTTATTTGACCTAATTTTTTCAGATGTATAACAGCCCCCTTAGATTTTTTTCCAGCACATCTATATTTTTTGTTGTTTGTTTGGTTTTTTTTCCCCTGGAAAAACATATATACATATTCATATTGCTATATTGCTAATTCTCTTAGTATCTTTAGTTAAAAGTGATTACTTTGTAACATAAAATTATATTAAAAATATAACAAAGCACTAGTTTCAGAGTTAATTTTCCCAGTATTTTCTTCTCTGAAAACTATACATAAATTTCATCTGGAAGTGAAAAAGAGGAAATGTGTGAAGGATTTTTAACCAATCTCTTGTAAAGGCCAGATTGTTGGGACAGTCTCTGAAATCAAAGTGTTTTGCAGTAATGACATAAAATATAGGAAGAAGCTTCTTTGAAAATAGCCCATTTGAACACTGTTCTCCAGGAGACACTGGTATGTGTTGTGTGTTTTAACAACATGATTCAGACGGCAAGTTATTCTGTAACGCCTCGACAGAGATTTAGCATAGTTGTAGCATTTCTTCTAATTTTAGACAATCTTTCTCTTATTGACTTCAAAAGCCTGATGATGATTGCAGTTGCAACCCCTCACCAAGCACTTTTGAAATATATGTTGGTCATTTTCACTTTTGCCTTTTGTGAAGGTGACAGCTGTTGACATGTTCCAGGCAATTTTTATTTTTTTTTCCCATAGCCTTGCCATTGAATTCAAGCACCATGACATCATGGCACCCAGTAATTTTACTCTTTGGTATGATTCTGATCTGCTCTGTAACCCTCATCAGGCTTAGCATGCCATTGCTTCCTTGGCTTGAAAGTAAGGCTAGTAGGACCTCCTAGCAAAACATTTGTCCTGCTCTGAAAAGTTGTAAAAGGAGAACTGGTGCAATATGAGAGTGCTGAACTCCTCTCTTCTCCTAGACTCTCTTTTGTGCTGGATTGGAGCTAAGGCGTATTCGTCTTGAACTATCAGCAGGTACTAATGCTGCTGCAGGAAAAGATGTGAGAATCTTGCACAGAAGATGTCATTTCGAAGGCCTCATTTTGATCTTAGAGTGCTTTGTAAATATTAAGCCAGTTTCTCATTTAAGAATTATTTGAATGAAAAAAGGTATGTCTTGGTATTTGAAAATGTTAGGGTATTCTTTAGTTTATATGCATGTAGTCATCTGATCCCTCTTGAACTTTTACATTCCTGGCATTTGCTAATATTTTTGCAGTAAGTTTCACCATTTATTTACAGTGTATATTTTTCTGGTTTTATTAAGATTTCATCTTAGAATAAAAGGTTAGCTTGTGCTAATGTGAGGATAGGTAGTCCTGATCTAGTGTATGAAATATAATATTCTCCATGTGGTGAGATTTTCTTGTGTGTACTTGATGCTTGCATGTAGGTATAACCTACAGCAATAGTGGAAGGGGATGGTATTTACAGAAGTCACGCTGTGAGTTATTTGGTCTTGTCTGAATTGGAGCTTTACCTTTTATTAAGCCTCTTCCTGCCCTCATGAACTGCATACATAATTTCTTATGCAGGTAATCTTCAAGGGCCTTGTAATTACAGTCATAAAAACTTTATCCTAAAACACATCACAAGTGTGGAATTTCTGGCTTTTGGACCTAAGTTTGTACCTCTTGACGATGCATTGCTCTGTTTTTTCTGGAGGGAGTACATCTTGGCTGTGAGCAGAAGGAAATGAGGCCATCCTGTCTCAAAACATGAATCTCAAAATGTTTGGCAGCAGTCAATGTTTGGTCATTTTCTTTCCCCTCTTAACACAGTCTTCTGAGGAAGACAGCTAGCAAGCCACTGTACTTTTCTACCTACATCCTTAGTGGTTTCAGTGCAAGATGGTCAAAATTGAGTACCAGCCATGCCTGTTTCTTTGCTCACTTCCTTCCCAGAGTCCTGGATATATGCAGGGGATCCTTGTCCTCATTTGATTTGTACTGTTGTTTTCTCCACGTTTCCACTATCTGTTGTGTGGGGTTAGAACTGAGCACTCTTCTTCCTCTATAAATTTTGAGGACTCAAATTTATCTTTTCAAGGCTATTTGCATTCTGAGCCAATGGGAATTTATGTTTTTATGCATTATGGCAAATTAATGTCTTAATTTCCTTACATCCTACAGTTCTCTAAAGCAAAGAAGTTTTGTACAGATGGTTTTCACTACATGGAAAAGACAGTTTGTGTGACAGTTATTAATGCAGTATTTATTAAAGTCTTGTTTGCTTTGCTAAAGCAGTCATCTTGTGGGTCTACATGCAGAAGACTGGATAGAAAATACATGATCCCAAGTTAAATATCTTTATTCTGACTAATCTTTTCTTTCTTGTGCCAATACCACGTAAAAGGGAGGCTATATCCTTTTCAACAAATAAACTATGTTGCTGCATTTTAAAATAGTGATATTATTTTGTCAAGTTAATTTTATCACACTAGGAGATGTACATATATATATATATATAATGTTCAATATATAACCACGTTACTCTTCAATGTCTTCCTTTTATTATGAATTTTTAGAGAGATTTTGACTCTATGCCAGACCACAATACTGCTTTCTGGTTACAAGCTCCCAGATTCCCTGAAGCAGTACATTCCTTAATGAAATGTACTTCCAGGGCAGAGATTTTATTAAGTTTTTGCACCTCTGCTTGGCCAAAGACTCTACTGGTAACACTGAAGTATTGGGTCATACAGTACAGGAGAGGTCTATTCATTGGCTCTGTCCTAGTCTATTTAAGACATACTTATCTGCTATAATTTTCCCCTCATGAAACAGCCTGTCAACCTGCCAGATTTATACAGTTTCCTAATTGTGAACATTTTGCCCCCCAAAGCATACCTTTTGAGTCACTTCCTTCAGTAAGAGAACCATTTCCTCCTTAGTTCAACACCTTTTCAAGGACAGCCTACCAAACCCCACGCAATGTCTGCAAATGAATGTTGCACCATCTTTACCTTCTGTACAAAATCATAGGTATAGTTGCCTCTCTTCTGGTCTAGGGGCTCTGGACTGCCTTGAAGTTGTGGCTTGCTGTAGGCAGTAGTTTGCATATTGCATCCAATGCCATGGGCAGGTATTCTGCACCGTCCTAGCATTCATTTAGGATAACACAGACAAGTAACAGCTTGTGCTACATGAATAGAGAGGATGGTGCAAGATTTTTTTAAGGTGTCTGATCAGCCTTTGGAACAGCAAGCTGATCAAACTTGTATTTTCAGATTCTCTTATCCAGTGACTGTGAAACCTTTGCTGATAATGTTTGATCCTCTAAGACAGTGCTCAGGGTAAAACAAGACATGACACTGATGTCTCCAGTATAAAGTGGGCAATCATTTTGCTTTTAAGATTTTAATCCCTTGTCTTAGAAACTCAGTCTTTTTTACAGTTAGTGATTTTCAGCCTGTTGACATCAGCTTTGTGCCGAATAATTTGGAGTGTCTTTTCAGGGAATGAACAGATTCATTTTATTCTTTAGGAACATATGTAGTAATAATAAATATATTTCTGCTGTCAGTATCTGTCGCTCCATATTTTTTTCCAGGGCCCTGGCCTACATATCACTGCCTATGACATATATGCTAATTTATTCCTAGGCTTCTCTCTAGAGCGATGCAACTGATTTGCTGTGGCAGGTGAAGTAAGTCTTTCAGTGCAGCCAAATATAGCCAGAAACTGTGAAGTAAACAATTACATTATCTGTGGAGAAGAAATGTGGGGAGTCTGTGGTTTTTTTGGTGTATTTGTTTCTTTGTTTTGTGAAAATTGATTGAGAATGGACAAGAAGCCACAGCTTATTTATTGAGCATGTTGTGCACACCTTCATACTTTTATACTGACAGTAAGAATTACTTTTAGAAGACTTACATGTTATCTGTGGTGTTCTGAGGCATCCCAGAGGCCCTTTCAAAAAGCATTGGTTAACATTGCTGGTAATAGCTATTTAACATTTGTGTTGAACTTACTGTTGCTGAGGAGTTACAGACTTGTTTGCTTTTTGGATGGCATTCCTTCAGTTTTATATTCTGAAACCCTCCTAGAGGAGGTAATGCTCCCCAGGACAGGCACTACAGGGATTGCTTATAGGGTGCACTGAAAGGAAGAAGATCTACTACCTTTCTGTAGCTGTGAGATGCTCTGGGATGTGAGATGCTCTGAGGTGTGAAGTGTGTGCACTCACAGGCTATCCCCTTGCTCATCCATGTGCTTTTTAAACTTGCAATTCATTGTTCAGAAAGTACTAAGAAAGAAGCGTGTGCATCTTTCTCCCTTACTTTCAGATACCAATGGGATAAAAAATAAATGATGTTGCATTTGTTTACAATTTGGTATCACCAGCAGTAGTGATTTATACATTGGTAACATAAGCATGTAGCAAAGAACTGTTACAGGTGACTGATGCACATTTAGTGCGGTTTTTTAATATTAATATCTTAGACATAGTTTTTTCATGTCCCCGGAAATTCCCAGTGCTGTTATCTGATACTGCAAAACAAGGTATCAGTACTATTTCAGATGAGATGCTGGTGATTTAGAAGCATTACATTGCTTTGTTAGCTCATTCTGCATATATCCCAGCCCATGCCCAGAGGATATTTTCCTTAGGGGCATGCTTATACTGGAGTTTCTCTGACAGATTTTCTGTACATTTTTTTGCACGTCCTTCAGCACCATCCAAATCCCCTGCTTACACATTCAGCAGCTTCTCTTTTCAAAATACTGCCATTACTCAGCAGTCCAACATTGTTTAATTGTTGCATTTCCAATACAAGATATTTAGTAGCTTTTTTTAAAAAAAAACAACCCACAGTAATTCCTGTAACTGTATTTGGTGAAGTCCAAAAGAGGAAGAAAAAACTCTAGTGAAATCACCGTAACTTTGAAGTAGCTCGGTTATTCTAAAATTAGAGCTTTATGTCTTTATGTAGAAGCTTTCTAAATAGAAAGGGTAAATTCTCAGGTCTTAAAATGGGAAATCAAAAGTGAAGAGAAAGTATAAGGATTTTCAGCCTTCAAGAGCATAACATGGGATGATTGTGTGTTGTAATATGTCTTGTGTTTCTCTATATTTATGGTTACATGCTTTTAGTCTGGGAGATTTTTATATGCTACATTTGAGAAGCCATATGCTGGCGCTGATATGAGGCTTCTGAAAAACACAAGGAAAAAATAGTTTTGGCAGAGAGGTGAATCCTTTCATTTCTTGCAAAGCTTTTTCATCCTTTTTCAGCTAAGTTTTATAGTTGTATAAAACTGTTTTCTTGTGGGTGCAGTTCAATAAAAAATGTCAGCAGTGTTAATTATAATAAGCTTAAACATAGAAAGACCAGGTCATAATAACGTTACCAAATCTCTTGTAGAGTAGCATTAACATAGTGTGATTTGCAGTTGGGTGGAGAAAGGTTTGTGAGGCGCCTGGCATCCTGACAGTGCTCTTTGAGTGGTGACATTAAAAATCAGTTCTGTTTTGTATAAGGACCTTGTTTGGCTAATGAGTATTAAGTGATTAAATCGCAGACAGGAAACCCAGTATTTTTTCGAAAACAGTGTACAAGAGGCTGCTGGGAGTGTAGATCAATTAGATGAAATGGTAAGAATGTGCATAAACCAAACAAGGCCAGTCGTTTTTGTAAGAAAGGCAGGAGCTTCTAGCTGAAGGCAGACAGTGATATGGAAGGCTTAAAATCATTGATAGAAATAAGGGAACCGTTTACTGAGAAATATAAAAACAGGAAAGCAAGCTTCAATTTGTACTGAATGAGAGCCCATGCCTTTGGCACAAAGTTGGTCAAAAGCCAGTTTTCATTTTTGCCTCTTCATTCCCAAAGGGACTACATTTAACTTGAATTTCTGCTTAGTCTTAAGGAAAAAAGGGAATTTAGGAGACCTCCCAACTTTATTTTAGTGTACTCTAGTATATGGAAATTAGGTACTCTTTTGGCCATTCTGGTGGAGTTTTCCATTTCAGGGAAGAGCTTCCTGTTGCTGAGATGATGCTATAGTGTAGCTTTCAGAGACACAACAGCACATTTCCAGTTACAGAAGTTCACCATATTTGACAACTTTTTTATAGCAGACAGTATTGTGTGTGTGTGTGTGTGTGTGTGTGTGTGTGTGTGTGTGTTTGTGTGTGTGTGTTAAAAACTTTTCTCTTAGAGTTCTTTAAATTTATTGCAAGTACATATGAATGTACAGGTTTGCTACACGTGTTTTGAGGGGCAGGTTGTTCATACTGCTTGTTTTAGGAAACAATATGTCTTTCAGAGTTTTCCTTAGTCATCCAGAATGAGCTTCTTAAACATAACATCTAGATGTTTGCTTCGGAAGATGAAAATACAGGCCATCATTTGCTTTCTGTTCAATTAATTCATGTGGGGGGATTTTTTTCCAAATAAGTAGTATGTGAGCATGGGGGATTAGTCATTCTCAAGAAAATAGCATATCTCAAATAATTTCCATTCTGCCCTATTTCTGTTCGCTGCAAGCAATGTGCCAATTTCTACTTTCAATTTGCCACTTGTGCCTCTTTCTGACATTGGAGTCAAGCCTTTGGTTCTCTTGAACAGGTTGGAAGCTCCCAAAGAGCATTTCAGAAACTTCTATTGTAACTTCTAGATGATGCTCTTTGAATTCTCCATCACCCCATAAGACTTCCTCCAAGATTCCTTGCTATGTTCATTCCATATCCTGTGCTACTTTGTTTCATGTGGGTGTGTAGTGAAGGCTACTAGCAATGTTAGTTTGTGTTAGCCAGTATTATTGCATGCTGCATTTTTTCCCAAGATGATGATACTGACTTTGTAAAATGAAAAACTTTGCAAAGGGTCATGACCGCATTTACAAAAAAAAAAAAAAAAGGAAGAAAAACATAAGACCATTTGCCTCCAATGTATGAGGTTAATTTTCATGACAGTGGGTCAGATACATTCCAGATGTTTAATGCTCAAAATTTTTTTGGGGGGGTTCCATCTAGTATAAGGTTTTTCCCAAATTCTATGATAGAGGCTTCTAGTAATTTTTAATTGAGTCAGAAAATCACTAGGTTTTTTTCTTAAATACATTCCATTCTCTTTAATTAAATACATTTCATATAGATAGTGTACATTTCCTGGGTTTTGATGATGAAATTTTAATTCTCATTTCTTCTGTGAATGAATTTCGGAAAACAATTTGTAACTTGGAACTTTGTTAACACCAGATAACTGAGTGTTAAAAATAACCATATATGCCTCTCAGTTTCTCTCTGATAGAGCTAGACCTGCAGCTTTTTTCCCCATGTTGAAAGTTGTTGTTATTAAACACAATAAAGTACTAAAAATTTTGTCTGTCTCATGCATTCATTCCTGCTGTAAATTTAACAGGAAACAAGTACAGAAATAGTGCTGCTAATCAGGTTGTTTACATTTTTTTAAATGTGCATGTGGTAAATTGACAACTGTACTTTTTCAGATTGTTATGCCCACTTTTATGTGCTAAAACAGAGACTACATTTTCAATTGGTATCTGCTGATACAATTTCCACTGAACGCAGGAATAAGTTTCTGTGGAGTTTGGAGTTGAGCACTGTCCAAAGAGTATGATTGTAGGAACAGCAAACTCTGCTACAATTGATACTTTTGTTTACTGCTAACACTCCATGCTAAAAACTAGGGACAATTCATGGTCCATAATAAAATTTTATCTCAGGGGGTTACCAAGGAAAATAACTGCTATAGCTGACTCTGCTCAGGAAGGAGGCTGTGACCTGGGATACAGATCCTGGAGGTGTCACCTCACATGGACAGTCCAAACCTGGGTGAAACAACCCTGCCCTCTGCCCAGATGCTCAGACAAGTCTAACCTGGGTGCTTTCACATCAGTCTGCCCGCCTTGTTACCTCTCGGTACCGCAGCTCTTTGCATTATGAACTGCTCTGTCACTGTGACAGAATTTGAGCGTTTTCCTTCGTTCTGTTCCAGCAGATAAGGTCAGCTCTGCAAATGGAAGATAGTGTCTCTTTTCATTAAAGTGGAAGTTGAGTGGGATATGGTGTAAGAAGAGGCATTTTTTTAATGTCTTCACTTTTGTCCTTGTTAATAGTTATTGAGAGCAAATCATGGTGATTTAAAGGTCAATGAAAACTGGCTTAAAAGATACTATTGTCTAAATACTGGAAATTTTCCATGTTCCAATGAGCCAAGGAGGCACAAATTGTTGAAGTAAACAGAAGGACAGTGATCTCACTTGTTTGAGTACTTCACAGTTCAAACAGCATTTTTTTTTTTTTTTTAGAAAAACATCAGTAGCACTGCAAAATTCCCAGCAGATAACATGGTTGATGTTTTTTGTAGATGGCTTTTTACACAGTTAATATTAGCACAAAATAATACAAACATGATAGTTATTGAAGCAGAACAATAGGTTATTTTTTTTTATCTTAAAAATGAATGGGTCTGTCTCTGGTAAACCATTCTCATTCACAGTCTTCAGATAGTTCTATTTGTGTCTGTTAGAGTGTAAGTAATTAAGTTATTTATTGAGCAACTGTCAGAGGAATTTAAGTAGTTTCTGGAGCAAAACAGCTCCAGCACTTAAACCACAGTATTTTGCAAAGTCTTCCTTTTTCTTTGCAAACAAACACATCCTATTGAATTGCTGTTGTGTGGTTAAACAACAATACATATAAGCTGATTGTTTAGGTAAATGATACTTGAGGAATGTAGTTAAATAAATTCATAGGACTATAAAGAAGATCTGATTTGATCTACTCTGTTGCTGTATGAAAATGATGAATCATTACAGTTTGAATATTCAGACCACAGAATTCTATGCTGTTTGCTTTTGCAAGTGAAGGAGGTAAGGCACTAATTGAAAAAGTATTACATGTCTAGTTATACAGGAATGAGTATTTTAAATGAATGATGCAAAAAGTGTGCAGTGACTAAGTCCATGAACTGTTTAATTTACTATGTTCTTAGTTTTTATCTGAAATAATTTGAGGTGCACATTATAGTTTCCAAAATAAGTAGAGCTTTTTGGCTTACTAGTGAAGTGTCAAGGTATAGTTGCTTTCGGTACCATGTAAAATTGGTTTTAAAGTTTTGCAGTGAGGCTTGTAATGTTGTTTCTCAGATTAATTTTACAGTGTAATGGGTTTTTTTGGTTTGAATGAGAACAGTTGAAGAATTATTTCATTGGGTTGCTTTATATTGTGGAAAAGCCTTGACTTCTCCAGTTCCAGAGCCTGAGTTTACCTGATGGGCATTTTACAAAGCGAAAGCAGAATGTTCCAAGACAAAAAGGTTATTTTTGCAAAAAATCTTTATACACTTATTCTCAATGTAGAGATTACACACTTTAGTAGCAAAAATAGATGTCTTAGGGGGCTGGGAGAGTCCAGACTTTGTGGAGAACAGTGATAGGACAGGACTGGTGCAGGGTTTTTTCTGTTCTTTTTTCATTTGCCTTTAGTCTGTACTGCTGCAGGCAGTTTGTTTTTTCACTCTCACCTGCTCTGTTTTGTTACAATTCTGAAAATGTATGCTGTATGCAAACTCTGGAGGCTGTTTTAGATGCAGAAGGGCATGCCTGTGCGATCTGGCCTTCGGAGATATATCAGGAGTGTTACAGCTCACTGTGTTGCAAGTAATGGAGTAACACGCTCTGGTTTGCTACTTCCCTAATCCCTCTTGGAGTGGAAGAAGGAATGTGCTGAGACCTGAAGTCAGGTTTCTAAGTGAAACCCAAGATGCTGGCAAAGGTAGATGTGGAAGTTCCTGGAACCCATGGGGTTGTTTAAACCAGCTCTTTTGACCACAGTGCCATGTGGATGAGTCTCTTTGAAAGACACAGTATCCATTTTCAAAGAAACAAGGCAGAGCCATGGACCCCAGGTGAAGATCTTGGGCAGGTTCAAGCATATTGGGGATACTGTATTTACTTTTGGCAGCATCTGGAGCACTTAAACTTGCTGGGGCTTGCACCAGAAAAATTGTAGTCTTAAATACCTCTATATCCCAGTTGTCTTTTTAAAATGTGGGTGTTTTTTGTTTTAATTCCTATCATCATAATTATTATTTATTTTTAAATAATGTTTTAAAGGATCCCTCAGCATCTGAATCTTTGTTTCATTAGATTTATGTACCTTTTATTGCTCCAAACCCTATCCTTTCTTTTCTGAAACCTTGTTCCCCTGAGATCATATCTTCAAACATCAGGTTTACAGCTGCTGTCTGTCAGGTTAGATTCATCACTTTTCTGCTTTAAAGGCTAGTTCACATCATAGACTGTATAGTGCCTGTAAGTGCTCTGAACTTAATTCTCTCATCTATGTAGATATTATTTTTAACTACAGTAACTATTAGAGCACTGCACTTACTGACATCTTTGATGGACTTGGGCATGTAAAATACTGCTACACAGGCTGCCAACACTGGATGAAGACTGCCATGAAACTATTTTCAGAAGGGATTCTTGAAATAAGCCTTGTTTGCTTCTATAGCTGAATATTGACTGTTCAGACCCCTTGACATTAGTGTTTCCCACCTACAGTGATTATGGACACTGTGTTTTTCTGTATTTTAATTATTTCCTTACACTTCTGTGCCAAATTGGGCTTTTGAGTCACACTAAAAATTTATAATGAGGCTTCCATTATTCTTTTATGTATATCAAACTGGACTTGGCAGATGCTAGCATCTGTCTTCCAGAGTACTTGAAGCCTTCCATGAAATAATTATTTATAATCAGTAGTCATTTAAGAAACCATATGCCAAGAATGAATTAGCACATAATATTTATAAAATTTTATGTCTTCTCAGGAATGTTACTTTCCATTCTCTTTCATATGCTGCTAGTACTTAACTTTTTTTCTGTATTACGTACTCCTCATGTACAGCTCCAGGTTTCCAGAGGTTTTAGCAGTACCTACAGTTCTCTTAATGCTCCTGCCCTATTTTTGATCTTTGTTTTTGAAAATATTCTTTATTTTGCTTCTTACAAACTTTTCTGTTTAAATGTGGTTTGAGTATGCAACTTCTACAAAATGTAAAGTCCAGGTTTTTATAATACTGATGAATTCAGTCAGTCAGTAGCAGCTGCAATTTCAACTATTTTATTTATTGAAAAATATACCTGTGCGTTGCAAAGTAATGAAATTCACCCCTGTACAGAGGGAAAGGTAAAACTGCTGCATTTCCTAAATCAGCTCCCCGCTTGTATTTACTAGGCTTCAGTGCTCTTGCAATGCAAAGGAATCTGGTAAGGTAAGATGTAATGAAAAGTTTGAGTACATTTTATATAAAGACAGAAGACCATATTGAACAATTACAATGGGAAATGTGGTGAAAAAAGAGCAGAATGTTCTTTGGGGAGGATATTGGTACTCTTGGTTTCCATTACAATGTTTGTATTGTGCTGCTTTTTATAATCTTGAAATTAGGAGGGAATTTCAACATCGACTAGGGAAGTAGTTTACTTCTTTCTTGCAAATGCAAGAGTTTGAGAGGTTCTAGGCTCAGAAATAAACTGTGGCTAGACCCTGAGACTTTTTATTGTTATTATTATTGTTGGTAAGCTTGTTGATTTAGGCTGCATGAGGAAGTGAAGTCCCCTCTACTATAATGCCATGTACAGTTCATAATTCAAATAACAGTTTTGAATATGTAGGGTTGTGAGAAAAGTTTGAACTTTTTTCATTAAAACATGTTTGGCATTTTCTGAGACATGTTAGATTGCCTGCTGTTGTTATAAAAAGAGGAAAAAAGGATTATTCTGTTACTATGATACATTTTCCTGAACTGTTCTTTAATAGAAAATAGACAAACACATTTCTGGTAGAACATTGCCTTCTTGAAACATAATAAACAAATGCTCCATTTAATTCTGTTGACTTTGTTCTCATAGATCAGAATGCTTATAAAACAGACCCAAATTATGTGATGTAGAATGACCTCCACATAACTGGTAAAATTTGCTACAGTGGAGTGAGCTCAGTGACCCAAAATAGATCCACCCTTTGTTGAGTGGATCTTGGTGTCCTTGTGTGAGTTTTCCTCTCACTCTTTAGGCCTTTGCTCTTACTGCTGGTGTGACAAGAAGAAAGGAGGCATAGTTACTGTTTTGCCTAATTTTTCCTCTGCTGTAGTTTCATGTATGGCTTCTGGGTAGATGAAGTGGGCATAAGAAGAAGTGTTTGCTTTCACTAGCCTGGTATAAACCAGTGCTGATCTGAGGGCTGACAGGCAAAGTGGATGCAGATGAGCATATCTGCATACGCGCTCAGGCGATTCTATGTAGATCTGCATTATGCCATGTTCAAAATGAACACGTTAATTAGAAGACTGATCCGCTGCTGCAAGATTCAAATCCATTTTAACTCACAGTTTTGCTGATGAGCCTTTGGAGCCTCATCAGGTCTCAGTTTGTTACCTTGCAAGAAGAGATAATGTGTATAACTGAGATACCAGTTCAAATAGAAAGGACCATACAGTGTTGTAACACTGACAGTTGCTTTTCCAGCAAGCTTTCAAACCTGGGCTGCTCTGAAAGTCTGTACAGGAGAACTTAAGCCTGCTTCACCATGAGCTTTTCTTGTTAGAAATGTGAATATGTGCATGCTGGAAAACAAGCAGCATATATTTCCTCATCATCGTTTTTCCTATATCTTGCCTCTTCCTCTGTGTGATGAAATATATTATTTGTACATCTGCTTTAGCAGCCCATCCTGCAGTGCTGTGTCAGACAGATGCACATCCTGCAGGCCATCTTCTGCTCTTTGTCCGTAGGCGTGCATCATTGATGTGATGGTATTTATTAACATTATATTCAAATGTGAAATTTGGTCTTAATTCTGGACTGAAATATGCATATAATTTAATAAAATTTAAGTCATGTAGCTTGCCTCATTTTAGATTCTTCTTGTAGCTGTGCTCTGACAGCCAAAAAAAACCAAATACGATGTCTGCTAGGTAGCCAAATTGTTGCCTACCTTTTCAGTTTGTCAGCCCTATTCCACTTAGAATAACCTTATGCAGTTGGAACTTTTTGTGGACATAGAATGACCTCATGAAACACAAAAACCCCACATAGTTCTACTTTTTTGGTGGTTGCTTGCAGGTAGAATTGCCAGCAAGATCCAGTAACATAGGAAGAATATTCTTATGGCTGACACTTTTGCAAACCAGGGTTCCTTTTGCAACCTTGTATAGCTTCTTGTGGAGAACACCTTAAAGGAGAAAAGTCTTTTCATTGAAGAAATGAAGGATCAGGAAAAACAGATACAGATAAAAGAAAAAATCTTATCTCTCATTTTGTGTCCTTAAGTCTAGGAGTATCTTCTCAGTTAGGCCAGTGTGGCCAGAAATATTTTGCTGAATTAAAGAAAGAATGGAGGGAAAGGGAGAAGGAGGGGAGTGAAATGCTTTTGACATGACTCTGTTTGCACTTCACCCTCTATTTTCCATTGTTGCTTGAGCGTGATCCTGCTTGGACAGATTTGTGAAATACGCTCTCAATACTTATTCAACGTCCCTACAAATGTTCTAACAAAATTCCTTCTGGAACAGCCACCCTGCCTTTATTTTCCTTTGTTGGGGATTTTATTCCATGGAGACCTCTCTCCCTAGCTTGCAAGGAAGAGGTCATTTAAGCACGCTGGGCTGGACTCTGGCTCTTTAGAAAATCAATACAAAATCTTGCTTCATTTAACACAAGTCTAATAGGTTGGTGTAAATTGGAGGATGGAGAAAAGGAGAAGAGCAATCCCACAAGATAGCTTTCTTCTAGCATTCTTCGCTTCCTTCCACATGCTCATCTCTCACAGCTATCTGTCTCTGAGGCTGGCAATTCTGATAAGCTGTAGTTTATGATTTAACAGTTTATATATAATGACTCACTGTACAATACAACAGAAAGGAAGCATCTACATTTTTTTTTCTTTGCTGCCTTACGATATTTCACTGTTAGGAACATCTTTTTTCAGGTACTTGGCTCACAAATAGATATGCCTGTGTGCTGTAAGTGCCAAAACTTTTCAGAAATGTTGTAAATCTTAACTTTCCTGTCCCTGAGGACCTGTGCTTCCACTGAGATGGAGGAATTAATTTGCTGACAGGCGTTATTTACTAAGAGCTACTGATAGATGGTAATATCCAGCCTGGTGTGTTAGTTCTGAGTGTAGGGCATGGACAAACAAGGGGATTTAATTAGAAATTCCAGGGTCAGAAGACTTCTAGTTCTTGGGAAAAATGCATAAATTTAAATACTTAGTTACTTGGAACGTGTCTTAACATTGCTTTTTGTCCAAAATAATAAAAAATTTCAGTTGAATTTTTCTGACATCAAAGAGGGGAAGTAGACACTGCAATATGAATGTAAATGTCAAATTCAGTATAGAAAAACAGCTCGCGTGATATTTTGTATATAAACATATAATCTAATCTGTTTGAAATATATAAACATAAGAAGTTAAATATAATATTTGGAATAATCTTGGTGACCTGATTAATACACATGTAACAGGAGGCAAATTTTCGCTTGACTTGGAATACATACAGTCATATCTAAAAAGTGTTTTCCTGAGTTGCTACTTTTGTTTAGACCTGCGTGAGCAAGTATCACTTGTATGAATGTGATGCTATTGCAGAAGACCTAGATTTCAATTATTTTTTAATACTCTTCTCTAATTTTAAATTTATAATGGTGAATGAAATGCTTTAGAATAATTTTAGAAGACAGCTCCTTATACTTACTAATTCAGAGTTTAATGACAAGAAGGCATCTTTGGCATGTATTTCTTCACTGATGTTTTCTTTGTGGGTTTTGAGAGATTGCATTTAGTCAGAGAGTATTTTTCCAATATTACACATGAGAAAAGTAGATAAGAAGTAGAATTAAATTACCTCTGAGTGGACCTGAATGTATGCCTGTCAAGTAGAAAAAAAAAAATAATAAAATGTTGGAGTAGGATAAGATACTATATCAAATTTGCTTCTATAATAAATTCTCATTTCTTTTTCTGTTTAACTTTTCTGTACTGGTGGAACTAAAGGCCAATTTGCAAACACTTTGCAGAGTAAAGATTTGGTCTGCTCAGCAACAAGGATCTTCTCTCACTATAGAGAAGATAATTTCCCCCGTCTCTAAGTGTCAAAGGGCAATCTGATGAAATAGGCAGGCTGTTTTCTAAACACATAACTGAATGCTTTTGAATTATTTTATGTAATGACTTATTTCAGGTTGTGTTCATAGCTTAAAACTTTGATCTATTCTTTTCATAAATGTTAGTACTGCTGAGGCACTAGTGATTATTGTCATATGAGGAGCCCATTTTGTGGTCAGGAACAACTAATGAACACATTTGAACAGATCAAGTACTTAGTGAGCTTTAAAATCAGACTTAGCAGTTTCCAGAAAGGACTTTTATGCATTCTCACTGCTCAGTGAAACATCACTGAGTTATGAGTTCTCTGACTTCTATTAAATGCAGACTTTTAATTTACTCATTCATTCAAAGCTGAGCTCTTATTGAATGGAATCTATGTACATTGAAGACATATTTACATATAGTTGATTTATATATATAATTTATTTATACTTTGTTTATATTACATTGATTTATAATTATTTACTTGCTTGTTTTTATTTTTTTATTTGCAGAGGTCTTTTTATTTCTATCCATGACCGGGGTCACATTGCTACAATGCTTAAATCCTGGCCAGAAAATATCATCAAGGTAAGCCCAGTTTTAGTTACATGACAACGGTGATGCTGTTTTGTTCCCAAGATGACTTGGTCAAGATATTTTTATAAGCTTTTTATCAATGTAGATTTCAGTGATTTCTTAACTCATTCTTTAAGCCCAAAGACTTCTGTTACAGTCAAAGTTTGAGGTGTTTAGCTAGGGACATCCTTTACTTATTAATGGGTCAATTACATTGAATACTATCCATTAAAAAAACCCTGAATGCTTTTTCTGCATTTCAGGCATTTACCAAGTGGTTGAGGTAGGAAGGCACCTCTGGAGATCATCTAGTCCATCCTGCTGCTCAAGCAAAGTCAGCCAGGACAGGGCTATGTCCAGCCTTTGGGGTTTTGAGTATCTCCAAAGATGCAGACTCCACAAGGTCTCTTGGCAAACCATTCTTGTGATTGAGTTAATAGTTCTCTACTTCTGATGCTTGATGAGCTCTCTCACAAAAAATATTAAATTTCCAGATAAAATGGCATGTCATAAAGTATGACAAAGAGATTATTGCGTTGTCAGCTGCTTGCCATACTGAGCACTTCTATGAAAAATCTTTCTTTATAGCACAGGCAGTTTTTTTGGCTTTACTAAGTTATTGTATTTCTGTGAATGTAAACACATTCTTCCTCCTATGTGTAAGTACGATGGAGTGTGTTTTGTGTTCACAGGAAGAAATACTTCTTTGAAGGTTAAGAACCAGGTGGTTGCAGACAGCCCTGTCAAAGGCCAGGAGGAATGACTGGCTCTGGTTCTGAAAACAGACATGACAAAACCCAGGAGTCTGGGGTTCTTTTTTAGTGGATAACTTCCTTTCTCTTCCTAATTTGTTTTCATACTGTTGACAGAAAAATGTTAAGAGGGAACAATGCCAGTTCCCTTGCAATGTAGCAATAAATACCTCTCTTGTGTATTCTTAAAAGTTTTATATGAAAGTCCCACTTACAGTGAAGCATGAATCTAAAATAGTGCAACAAAACCATAGTAAAATACAATAAAACAATTCTGTGCCTTTGTTTCACTATTGTTTGTATTTTTTAGAAAATTTACATGGAAATTAAAAAAAGATCATGGTAAGAAAATAATGGAATACTTAGTACATGCAACCAAAGAAGTAATTTTTACAGTGCTTTTATTTCTTCCCCCAGGCTATTGTGGTGACTGATGGAGAACGTATTCTTGGTCTTGGAGACCTTGGCTGTTATGGAATGGGCATTCCTGTTGGTAAACTGGCACTTTATACAGCATGTGGAGGAGTAAAACCTTATGAGTGTCTACCAGTGATGTTGGATGTGGGAACAGATAATGAGGTAAATCCTTTTCTGAGGTGTAGTGAATATTAGGTGTGCATGTGTGTATACTTCAAGTTGTTCATTCACTTTAGCTGTAGAAAGCACTGTAACACTATAAATTTTCTCCAAATGAGGTCCTAGTGCTTCAAGTAGGTGGACCTTACTCTCTTTAACTTGGCTTCCCATTTGTGTGAAATTCAGAAATTTAAACTTGTTTAAAATTGTCTCCTTTCCAGTGCTTCTGGGATTGCTAGTTAATTACTTAACCTCTGCTCTTTCTTCTTCTTTTTTTTTTTTTTTTTTATCTGAAAGAATATTTGGATACTTGAAGGCTCCAAATGATGTCAAATTATAAAAAAACCCCTCCTGCAATGTTATGCTTTTGTAGAAGTAAGCACATTTTCTGCTATAAATGATGCAAGTGTTAAACATTATGCATGGTAAATACATCAAAGATTTATGGGTATTAAATAAATAATAAGCTAAATAAAGCACTCCTGTACCAATAAATTTAGCTGGTGCTTCTAGATGGTTGAGTTGGGTGTGTGCATCTTCAGTGTTTTACACACACCTCCACCACTGCCCCGGTGGGATAATTTAGACAATGCATCATTAAAGCATTAGTGAACCAGAAATGCCTGCTACCCTGTCTCCCTGTCCCCCCAGAAACCCCTGCTAAAAGCATACAAACGTATCTGTAGGTGCTTGTGAGATGTATCTGAACAGCGTAGCATGTGGTCACACCAAATCATGAGCATGACTCGTTGGCTATAAAATGCTTTTATTCCTGGTTTGAGCAGCTGGGCCAGTTATGTAATCTATCATTAAATGTTTCTAGGCAGTTAATTGCATCAGCTACTTTTGATACTTCAGTAGGCTTTGCATTTTGCTCTTATGATTGTTTTTCATTGTAATTTTTAATTTTTCATGGCATATTATGTTCTTGAAACATATCAAACATCTATTTATACACACACACCAAAAGCAAAACAGGCTTACCCATCCTAGTAGCCCAACTTTCATGTCACTCTTCTTGTGTCTAAACAATAAATTCAACGTGTATGAAAGAGTGGCACAAATGAAGTATTACAAGGTGCATGAAATTTGTGTGAGCTGGAGATTGTTGGTGCTCTGAAATATTCACATTCTGATCAGGAGGTTTCCTTTTTTTTTTTGATTTTTTAATCTGCCTTCTTATATTAGGACCATAGGGAAAGAGATCTCTGAATCTTGTTATTGGGTTATGAACATGTGTGACTTTGTTTCTGTAACCCTTAACAGATGAGACTACATGGGCCTGATTGTATTCATTAATGGGAGCTTGGATGTAGTTCTCAGGCTTCTTTAGTCAAAGCCAGGGATCCTGGAGCACCAGCTCCCTTAATTTCTTCCAGCATTTTTCCTCTCACCCAGTAGCATATCCCTGTTTGCTCCTTAACACTTGTATTCATGTAACCAGGTGGTGAGTAATTATAAAGAACTGAAATTACTCAAAAGCATTCATGTCTTGCTGGCTAAGCTAATTATATTAGGTCAAGTTGCTGTGGAATTGCACTGCAATTCCATGTCTTAAAATCTAAACCTCTTGGACAAATAACAGTATTTTATGCTATATTTTCTTAGTCTAGCCAGGATTTTCCACAAGATACAATAGAAATCACTCTCACAACATTACTCTCACAACTTGAGCACATATAAATAATAATTATGCTGAATATGTTTTTTGAAATGTGCAGATGTTTTCCATTTAGATTAGTTCCTTCTCCCATTCCGTGGGGCCCCCGCTGCTTGAAAAGAAGTTTTAAAATATGTACTTTTGGCAACTATTATGCAGAGGTGCACAACCTGCAAATTCTTCAGAAAGATTACATCTTACTCTAAAGCAGATTGCAAAAAACAATCTCAAAACTTCAGAACTTCTCATCCCAGATTGTTTTGTTTTGTACAGGACTCAAAACAGTAGCTTTGAGGAGCAACTCACTCAATTTCAGTTGATTATTAAAATTCTTATCACTGTTAGTTTTAGCAGAGGTATTTTTTACTCGGATATTATCATGTTACTCATAAAGCCAAAGAAATAAAAGAGAATTGAATAAAGGATTTTTATACAATTGTCTAGATAATAAGTGAGAAATGGAAACTGCTTATTTGTTGGTAAAAATTGACCTAGTAGAAAGTCTTGTGTGACCAAACTATTAAATTTCTCCATGTAATTAGATTGGGACTGAGTGTCCAAAAGAAGCTGCGTTAACTGCTGCCAAAAATAACATGCCTGTTGTGTAAATTACTGAAAAATTGGAGGCAAGTAATTATTGAGGGACATTTTTATCCAAAGCATTTGAAATATTATTTGAGGTACTATTAGTTACTTACTGCAAACTGTGACAATCTCACTAAAAGTTGTGCCTTTCTCAGTAGCCATGTGTATTTTAGGTAAGGATGGTGCTTAAGTGGGATTTCAATCCAATTGAACCATACTCAGGCACTATTCTCAGTGCAGATGTGAAATTGTTGCTGGACATCCTGAGGTGATACAATCTCTGGATCTAATGTTTATCTAATGTTGTAGAGGTATATGTTAAATCATCTTGAAATGGTTAGAAAATAGACTGTGGAAGAAAGAAAGGAATAATTGTCAAGGTACAAACAACTGCAACTTAATGGAGACCTACCCATAACACATGTATTCAGCACTGGAATTAGGGTGGTTTAAGCATGATGGAAATAATCAAGCTAGACAAGAAGACACATTTAAACATTACAATGTGAGTGATGATTGCATTCTTCTTATGCGATGTTATTAAACTCTATAAAATAAATAGTGTTGAGGCAAGTCTGTAGGTTAAAAATCAGCCTGGCTTACAGGTATGTGAAAACTGGAAGTTTAATAAAACCAACCAAACAGTAAAAGCTAATAATAGAAACAAATTCAAAAACTGTTTATAAAAAAGCAAAAGACACTAAAGAAAAGCAACTTAGTGAAAATAATTATGAATAGTAAGAATGAGATTTTCTGTTGTTCCTGATGTTTTTCTTTAATGATGGTACATACGAAGATATTAAATTGGCACTACAAATATGGTAGGTATTTTCTAAATGTCAGTTTTATCTGTCTTGGCAAGAAGTCTTATTTTCTGTTTTATTAAAACAAATTAAGAAATAGAAAAAAACTTTAAAAGTTTGTCAAGATCCTTGAATCAGAATATGCAAATAATGCTTTGGCCAGTTCTTTAAAAAAAAAAAAACTCTGGTAAAAGCTTTCTTGTAAAAGCTGGGTGGGGAGGAGGTACTAGTTTTTTCTTAGGTATATCTGGGATGAATTGAGAAGTTTAGGAAGATTGGATTAAAGGTAAGGCTCTTATTTAAATTACAATGGCCCTGAACTAATGTGACTTTACAGATTTTTAATTGACTCTTACATTTTACCTTCGTTGGACATTTCAATTCCTAATGTTCCTTTTAAAAGCAAAGCAAGGCTCCTTTGTTACTAGAGAAAATGCAATTTAAAATATATATTTCTGTGAGGAATAAGAAAATACTTGTGGGTTTACGGTATTTTAGTTGGGTTTTTTTTTCAGCTCTGCAATGTTTAATATCTTTATCAGTGACTTGGAGGCAATATTTTTATTGTTCAAGGGTCACAAAAGAGACATAGTTTAGTTAAAGAATTGCTATCCAGCCAGAGCAGGAATGAAATCTAGGAAGACTTATGATTTGTGTTCTTTAGAAGTCAAACCAGAGGTGAAAGGGTTTCTTCTGATCATAAAAATCTTAATCTAATACTGGATGCTTAGCAGAGGAATGAGAACTGTGTTTATTTGATACCTTAGAAGAGAAGCTCTGACAAGTTCATGTCTGCCACAGCAATTCTAAACTGTGTAAATTCAATATTGGCAATGGCCAATTGTGGGAGCTTGGGCAAGACCGTGTGTTAGCATTTAAACTTAAACCATTTACCATAAATTTCAGTTTAAGCAGAAAGTATTCAACTCTTTCAGACAGTATCTTGTACACAATGTGGAAAAGCCAAGACAGTTCATACTGAAAGGACTTTTTACACAGACAGTTTTTAGCAAAAGGCATCTTGGTGCTCTGAGCACCAGGACAGTGCCACACACCAGCCCTCAGGATTGTGCAACTGTCAGAAGCCACTCCAGCTGCAGCTGTGATGGTTGCAAGAAAGCTGAGCATGCAAGCATTCTCTTACCCTGTGTAGACACGGTTAAATAGCTGACTGGTCACGTGTATATGGCATTAATGTATGGATAAATCATGGTGGTCAGTTTCCTTTTTAAAAATGTGTATCTGGACTGGTTTTTATTCTTATAAATGTTGGTCTCTCCTCCCAAGTAACAAGAGAGAGGACGAAGGAAAATGACCTCAAATTGCACCAGGGGAGGTTTAGATTAAATATTAAAAACAATTTCTTAACTAAAAGCGTTGTCAAGCATTGGAACAGACTGCTCAGGGAAGAGGTTTAGTCACCATCCCTAGAGGTATTTAAAAGTTTTGAAGCTGTGGTGCTTAGGGACATGGTTTAGTGGTGGACTTGGCAGTGCTGGATTAATGGTGGGACTTGATGATTTTAAAGATCTTTTCCAACCTAAACAACTTTATGATTATATGATTTAAGTACTGAAAAGTGCAGAAGAGAGAGTAAAATACGCAGGGCAGTTCCTAGGGCAGCTACTCCTCCTTCATCTGCGACACTTTAGGGACTTGTGGGCTGCTATTTCAAGTTGTTTTCTGCATGCTTGCCTTGGAATATTTTTTCCCTTAACTTACTAAAATATTAAAATGCAGGAATGTGATGGTTCTCACAGTTGCCCTAAATAGGTCAATGAGCATGACTGGGCTGGCCGTTCTGACTACTCTGGAGGAATGACAGGCATCCATGGTGGAATCTGAAATCCAGAAAAGCTGAGGTGCAAATTCAGGCTCAGTTTTTCATCTTGACCTAGTTAGCTTTCTGCATTTCCCTCAATTATTTTCAATTGTTGTAAGAACTGGTACCAGCCTTCCAACATTCATATCTTAAAGAATACGTTCCTATGAATGTCCAAATGAAAGCTGTTGACAAGACAGAAACAAACCTGCTTTTGTTATCATATTCCAACCAAAATAGAAACTTGGACAGTAGAAAGCTTAGTTTAGAGGAAACCTGCAATTCCATACCTTATCAATCTAAAGATATAAATGTATCAAACAAATAATGTAAATTGTGTACAGCTATAGGGATTTTTAAATAAAAGACAGTCACAATTTGCATTAATGTGTTGAGTAGTGCCACTTTTACACTTTTTTTTGTGTAGTAAATATGTAATGGAATGGTTATGCTCTCTGATTTTCAAAAAGGTTCTTTTGCATTCCCCTTGAATGATGATCATTAGAACTAGGGGCAGCATTTCAGTGACAGTTCTACTGGAAAAGAGTAGTAACATATCCTGAATTCTATGAATAGAGATTGGTCCTGTCTATATAAAAATGATCTATTTTGTACCTGGTGCATATATGAGCATCACCTTTTAAAGTTATATTTTCCAGTTTTTTTCCCTAGTAGTTTTGAGTGTTTCTGCAATACAAGTGACACTGTGTGTGATCAAAACAGAAAGTTTCTAGATGCACAGCTTTTCATTTAGCTATGTTAATATGTTAGTGACCAAATTAACCTGGTTAATGAAAAGAGGCTTCTGTCTACACTCCACAAAATAGTCAGGCCAAAGAAGGTGTTCGAAGGTAATTCTGTGATTCAATGGTGTTGAGTTCCAGGGATGAAAAATCTGTAAAAATATTGATGAAGAAAATGTCCTGTGTTTTTTTTAATCTTCAGCTTCTGCCTGTCCATGCCGGTCTGGTGAGAGGTAATTGCACTTTCTTTCACCAGTTAAGTTCTATTTTATAGGTGGAATTTTTTTCCTTCTTAGATCTTGCTGCTAGATCTTTCCCTGGCATTACATGGACAGCACTTGAACAAAGGAGAAAATACATGAATATGCCTTTTTCTTCCCATTTCCTTACTTCTAGTTGGCAAGAAAATAGTGTGATCAGGTATTACTTTTCCTAGTGTCAATGCCATGAGTAATTTTTTCTATTCTCTTTTCACCGTTCAGAAGTACTGAAACGTAAGGTAATTTCTGAATTTACAATTCCGTCTAGCCCATTGTGCAGAAGGAAAAAAACACACACTATTTTATTTTGTCAGAATTGGGAGCCTCCTTTTAAATCTATTAAGTTACTTGAAGTGGACTGAATATGTGTTAGAAGAGGCCATGGACAAGTACATCTGTTTTTATAGATGTGTATTCTAAAATTGAGGGTGTTTAGTGTCATCTTTCCAATGTGTTTCAAAAGATTCCAGCTCTGAAATGAATATGACGCGACCGATTGCTCCTAAGTACGCTTTATTTAAACAACAGGAACACCTGAAACTGTGCCAGCATCCAAATTACACTTGCAGACCTAAGGGATGAGCTGGGGAAGGGATGGTACTTACAAGAGCCATAATTTCCCCTCAGGGAAGGGACTGGTGGGTGACATATTTGTGGATCACAAGTATCTGACAGATGATGTTCTTCATCAATTTTTGAGAGCTTTCCTTTTCTGGCTCTCTAATGCTCTTATTTACTAGTTACAATATATCTGGTAATACATTCACAACTTGAAAATTGCAGAAGTTATTTTTACTCAGTGTTTTAACTGACATAGGTTGAGAATTTGTAAGTGTATTAATAAAGCTAGATTTACCCAAGGTACTGAGTTTTCCAATGTGTTTCAGTTATTTAAAGACTGCCTTTTGAAGAATTTTTGAGTTTGCTTTCTATTTTGCCCCTGTTGTTCTGCAATTTTTTTTCATCACTGTTTCTTCTGTATCATCTGCCTTACTATGTATTTCCTTGGTTATGTTAAACCTTCAGTAGAAGACTGTATAAACATTGTGTGCTTCCCAGGGACTGCATTCAACCACTGAGAATTAAGACAGATGAAATACAAAACATTGCCTACCCCTTTTATGAAGTAATTATGTACAAAGAGGAACAGTATTTCCCACTATAATTAGAGCTGTTAAAATTTTGACTTATTTGCAAATGGAGAGGATCATTTGCTATTCTTTACCATGGTGTTCCCAGGAGAGCATACTGCATCACCTCCCTTTTTTTCATTTAGCTGCTTTTCCTATATTTTGTTAGGCGTAGATCAGCAAATATGAGCACTAGCACTTTTACCAATAAAACTCAAATATAAATGGGCCTGGCTTTTCAACATTTATTCTCTTTGAGTATTTTTTCAGTTTCATAGTATGTACACTATCAGCATTTTGTTTAATGCTGCATACACTAGTAATGGCCTTTGTTCTTTCCTCTACCAGTAGAAACATATTTTGTGTTTACTTTACTATTGTTATAATGCTCATCTCCTTTTGCCCTAATACAGGAATGAAAAATACCTTGATCTACATTTCCTGACAGTAGCAGAAATACTTACAGTCCTTTTAAATAAATAAGAAAACAATGGGGAAAGATTTTTTTTCACCAGGGACTTACTGTTGTTATTGTACAACAGAAATTTATTCAGTTAGTTTAATACAAATAAAGGAGACTTTCAAGTTCGTATTATCTTTTTAATATGCATGTTCTATAAAGTAATATATTGTTATATATTTAGTGACAGTCTTACATCCACCATCATTCCATATTGTCTTTGCTTGAAGTTCTCTTATACTTTCATAAAGTACTGGAGATTCTTGTAACCATCCAGCCTTTTCATGTTGCCTGTGTACTCAAGCCAAATCTAGACTTTTCTAGTATACCCACTTAGGCAGCAATGTTTTTTAATGCTTTTTTTAATCTTTCCCATACTTAAAATTAAATGGACTGGACGGTTACAATCTTGTATTTGAATTATTAGTCTTGAGAGTCTGGGGCCCCTTCACCAAAATAGGTAAGCTCAGAATGATTGAAAAAGAGACATAGAGCTTGACAGTTGTCTGAACCTAAACTAATCTTCCTAGGCTAATTTTATGAAGAGAAACAGGTGCAGCTTCTTGTAGAGGAGTTATCTCATATTTGTCTGATGAATTGTATTTTAAAATGTTTTTTAATCTATTTTTTTACCCGTTGACTATAAAAAGAGCCTAGACTAGCTTAGATGTTGAAGTATCCAGTATAGATTCTTAAGTTAGCTAACATGAATTCATACTCTCTTTCCACTTCACTTTTTTCTGCGTCTGACATGTGTTTGCTGTGTGGCTTGGGAGACTTTTACAAAGACTAAAACTGGTTTTTGAACTTCTGTCAATCTCTTACTAAACAAATTCTTGTTATCTTTGAGAAATGCCATTCTACTGCTTAGTAGGTGGGAAGACCTCAGCACTTGTCTACTGCTTTTGATCCACTGTCATCCTTTAAACTTTGTCATTTTGGCTAGGAATATATGGTATTCTTTTCTGAAATCGTAATTTATTTTTGTGAAATTTGCTATTATGAATATTTCTTTTGTGAAGTCTTCTATTTCACTAGACCGTGGAAAATGTGATAAACTCAGGTGGTGTTTCAGATTTCTGCATTTGCCGAACAGCATATTGGCAATGATTTTTAAGACCTGAGAAGTTGAGGAGGGGAGGGTTTTAGCAGAAAGAATGGTGAGCCGGGATTTAAATCTCAGTTTCAGCTGACATTAAAAAGAATGATCTGTGTACTGAAGTTACCGGCAGTTCTGTCAGTCCATTTAATTTCTTCTTACTTCACTTTTCAGCACATGGGGATCTCTGAAAGAGGGCAGAAATGGATGTCTGGAAATGCTTATTTTGGATAGCAGGCATGGATATCCACAGACAAAACTGATGGCAGACTTTATTTCAAGATACATTAGACATTTCCAATTCTTCATGCTCAGAAGGCAACAACAGATAGTGTTTATTTTGGTTGGCTTTCATGTAACTGCCAGCTATCAGCCTCCTCAGCAATTTCACAGGCAATGGAGAAGACAAGAGAGGAATGGGCAAAAATATAGCTATTATCACAAAAGGTGGGATAATATGCATCCTTTATGGTTTCACAGAAGACAGCCTAGTGCCTAGGACAAAGCATGTTACCCTATTAATCATAAAGATGTTCTTACAAATGTTGGCCTTGCACTAGCAGGTCTACTTTGTGCACAGAATTACTTCTTCCTGTTTTTCTTTTGGTAGTAGGAGAGATATATATAGCTGAGATGCCAGCACTGAAATAGTGTCAACATACTTTTTTCATAGTTGCCAGTCAGTCAAAGGGACACCATTGATACGACTTGTTGATGTAGGAAGAGGTCCAACTCATTTGGCTCTAATAAAGAAAATGGCTGAGTTGTCAGCACAGGAGACAAGCGTATCAGGGTCAAAGATATTTTGATGAAGGACCATGTCTAGCTTGTGGAAGTAAATTAAATAAATAGATGTAAGTTTAATAAAAGTGAAAAGAGATCTCAAAAAGTGGTGGAGATTTATAGTTACATGTGAATGGAAAAGAAATCAAAACAAAATTTTGGAACTGTTGATTTAGAAATGAGAAGTACTAGTAACGTAGAACAAGATATTCAGTTTTGTAAATGATATCTCTTGATATGGTAAAATTTTGTTCAATTACCTACCTGATGGACTCAAGACACTCTGCTGTCATAATGTATGAGCTGATACAGTATTAGCAAAATCCTCTTTATTAATAGAACGTTAAAAATGAATGAAAAAAGTCTCTGAGGGTTTTTTTAAAGTTGGTTATATTTGTCATTTCTCAGATGAAGGAAGATTATTTAGATGGCATTCTTTTGAATATTGTTAGGAAATACCAAAACTTTACTGATGTCATCTTCAATAAGTCTTTTCTCTAATTCACTTTGTTTGCGTTTTTTGTTTTTTCTTTTGGTTTTTATTTTCTTAATTTTTTTCTAGTTTTGAAAGCTGAATGACTCCTTATATGCAGACATTTCAGCTACCTATCCTAAACAAAATTTGTAAATATAAGTGCATGAAAATAAAAGGAACATTTTGTATTTGTTCCTTCACAAAAAGGATATTGGAAAGTTTCATCTAGTCACAGTATTTCAACCACCTCAAACATCTGTGTCTTGTCATACCCTCTTGATTAGGCTAAAAAAATAATTTATTAAGATAACAAAACTCCTGCTAACTTTGCAGGAAAAAAATTTCCAACTTCTGTAAAGTGTTTCACTAAGGATAGAGTTGTTTTTCGGGTAATATGTAGGCCATGAGTATTATTATAACATGAGTATTTGGGGTTTTCTTTAAGATTATTGTTTGGACACCTTCTGTGATTTATTATAAGCATTTACTACTGTGCCCTCAAGTAGATTTTAGCATGTCATCCCTCATGCTTTTTGAGAGCAATAAACTTGAAAGTTTGGTTACGGTAATCTGTTTGTATCTGTTTTCCAGTTCCTGTATCCATCAGCTACATTTAAAAATGTAGCATTGAAGGTATTGTTAAATGTTTCTTGATGTGTGACAGGACACGTGATTGAGATTTTAGTCATGTAACTGCTGAAGCTCATGAAGAAGAAATGGTAATCATTAACTGTATGGGGTCTGTGGAAGGTCAGTTGTGTAGGGGGCTTAATGGTTCATCTGAGCCTTTTCTGTGATTCAGTAAAAGCTTTTATAGAAAGTTGATATCAGGAGTTTTAAAGGCTTTCTTATGAGGTGATCTGAAAATTATATGAATTAAATACATGAGATTTCTCAGATTTCTTTACTTTCTGATTATTATTTGTATGTTAAAATATTAGTGATTACATGCAGCAGAATGTGCTGAAGTTCTAAATTATGTTGGATTCTTCAGGACTATTGTTTTCTCAATCAGCAAATTATTAAGTTTTTCAAGAAATGCCACTGGCATCCAGACAACCATTTGTTTTCAGTTTTACTGTGTAAAAGAGTTATGCAAGCTAAAATTGTGTCTGATGAAATGTTCCTCTGAAACCATGGTTCTGAGCGTCTTCCAAGTTCCAACTCAAATTACAGGCATTTGTGGAATTGGCATTATCCCTCTCCTTGAAGACAGATGTTAAGATCAGGAGAGTTCTGTCAGACTGTTAAACACAATGCAGAATGTTTATCTTGTATTTTAAGAAAAAAAATTAAACAGCACAATGAATTAGGCTTCTCTGTTCTCCTTACTGACTCTGCAAGACATGGCTCTGGCAGTGGATTGTATGGTAGAATCATTTAAGTTTGAAAGGACCTTAAAGATCTTTGAGCTATCCTAGCACTGCCTCTAAACCATGTGCCACATCCACATGGCTTTTAAATATTTCCAGGGATGGTGACTGAACTACTTCCCTGGGCAGCCTGTTCCAATGCTTAACAACCTTTTCTCTTAGGAAGCCTCTGTACTCCACCTTTGGTGATAGTGCCCTGTTCTTACAAAGCATACTATTATTTTCAGATTGGGACCGGTAACACAGAAAATGAATCTTTCTGTATTTTTTCTTTTGTAAAAATTTAGACAATTCCAAGATCAGAAATTATTTCCCTTTCCTCTTGGTAATCACATGCCTTAATTATGACCTGTTTGGCATAGCTGCTACTTGGCGTAGAAGTTAAATGTTGATTTAAAAGAAGGACCTGATTCATCCATATGGTGGTGGTACACAAGCATGGTACTAGGAAAAGAACTCTACTACTGTAAGGATCATCCTAACAAGGAATTTATTATTTTAGTTTTGAAGCTAACTTTCCATTAACAGAAGATGTTGGCACAATTGTATGTCTACAATTGAAAAACTTTTTAGTTTTTCATTTTCTAGTATGAAAAACTGTCAAATTAACTGGCTAGCTTTGCAAGCAGATTTTTTTTTCAATTACAGTACTTTCATAATATCTAATCCAGTCCTCAGAAAAATGCCCACTTTTCTCCTTATGAACAGTGCTGACTTGTGCTGCATATTCACTGATGACAGATATCAGTTCTTTGATATTTACTTCTAATAGTTTTTGGAAGTTAAACTGGTTGAAAATCATCAGTGTAAGCTGTTTGACCTGAAAAAAAAGATTCCAATGACATTTAAATTTCATGGGAAATATCTTTTTTTTTTTTTTTTTTTTTTGCTTTATCTGTTGGCCAGCAAAGTTGTAGCTGAAGTATTCTTTACTTCTCAGCTATTCTCAAGTCTTGCCTAATTGGAAACTGCCATAAAGAACAAGGTGCACAAAACGGTTTTTGCTAGATTTTCCAATTAGGTTTAATGCAAGATTTTTTTTAATACTAATGGTAACTGACTGCAATAGCTTTGTCATTGTTGTGTGAATCTGTTATACTGTGTACTAGAAATGTGAGCAGATGGAACAAAAGCCAAATTGCTCTGAAAAAGATATAGTTCATCCAATGTTTGGTGTATTATTGCTTTTAAAAATTTTTGAATTTTAGTATTCTGTATCAGGTATGGCAATATATACAGTTAGCCTAGCTATATGTATATTACTTGTAATTTTCAGAGCCAATCAAGAAAAAAACCTGCAGGTGTCCCTGTGAATTCCAGGTTATCTGGAATGGAAAAATTAGAAAGGAACTTGCTTAGGCATATGCATCATTGATGGGCCCCTGACTGTAACTGATATTGTCTGTTTCAGGTGCTCAGAAATCTGGAATTACACCTAAAAATTATAAGCTGAACTTTCTATAAAAGTATGATTTCTATAAAGTATTTTATAATTTTCAGTATAATTTGGAGGTAAGCTAAGAAAGTGACTTAGATATACCTACAGGCTCACACTAGAAGGCAGAACTGCTCCCTGCCCCTGTCTCATCAATAGCCCTTGAGCTTCTCACCCATCACTTGATTCCACAAACTGGCTGGACCCAGTTCATTGCTTGACTTGAAGAGCAGACAGCGCAGCAGCCTCCCGAAAAATCAAGTGTACCTTGCTACTGCAACTTTCTGTCTTTATATTTTGCACATGGTACTCCTTTGCTGATGGTGGCTCACACTGCTTGTGCTATTTTGTATATCTTAGATGTGTTTGTAGATGCTGCCCTTAGGGGACTGCATGGCCCTTGGCTTTGCATGCTCGCTCACGGGAATGGTATCCATGACAGGGGACGGAGGGATGCGGGCGGAGCGTGCCGTGCGAGAGGGCTGGAGGGCTGGTGCCCGCTCGGCACAGAGCCCACTCTGTCTGCCCACATCCCTCACACACTGGGGCCTTTATTCAGTGCCACATACATGTGCCGGAAACATCCCACACAATGTCCTTGGCACAGCCTGGCTTTGTGCAGTCTTCTTGCTTGGGGACAGGCTGTGGTAATTTCATAGTGTGTTAGAAGTTTCCTTCATGAAGCATTCTTTCCAGCCATTAGAGGGATTTTTATTTTGTTGTTAAAGTTCACTGGAGCTGACAGTTTTTCAGCTGGGTGAGGCTGTCTGCATGCGTGGGAAATAACTAGAATATAAGAATCGAGGTTCAGTGGGCATTCAAAGCTACAATTTGTAATTCCTCTTCAGGTTAAGAAATGAGTAAGCTTCCTGAGCAGAGCAAGCACAGGATCTAAAGGACACACTGACACTTAAACAACCTTATGAATGTAAAGAACAAGTTGAATTGAATAAATGAAGCCTATCTTTAAGGAAAACATACAGTCTAGGTCTGAAAAACTATAGTATCATTAAGCATCTATGGAAGAGAATATATTTTCTGGTTTTTTGCACAACCTTAAATTCTTTTGAATAGAATTTGAAATACTATAACTTCTCTTATGTTACATTAGGATATTGCTTCATCAGAGTATTAATAAATATTTGTATTTTGAACTGTCTCAAAAATTCTTAATTTCCTTTAGTAATAATTTCATTCCATGGAAATTGTTCCCTTTAAGCACTGCATTCAATTTTGATAACAAAGGAACACTATGAATGTATTATCTTTTAAACTCTTGATTATATTGGGTCTAGCATTTTGTCTGAACAAACAATGGACAATTTTCAGTGATGTTTTTAGGGTTACAGATGGGAAAATATTCATTATAATACAGCTGTTGTCTGTATACACAGTTATCTTTGTCTTTCAAGTACTGGCAGCCACTTGGTTTTGGCAAGGAGAGCACTGCTGGGCTCAACTTTTAAAACTTGTGTCCAATGTATGGGGGTTTTCCTCCTTTATTTATAGCTAGCATGGCCCATTGTGATACCCATTTTTGGCCTCCTATTTTGGGTTCTTTTGTGACATCCTGTCCTATGTTGGGTCCTGTGGAGGAAACGGAGGTGCAAAGAGAGCTACTGCTCTGTATGCCAATGCCTGTCTGTCTGTGGGGGATGTCCAGATAAACTGTTATCTGAGACTCCCAAAGATGAGCTGTCCTTCTGGGGAGAAAGAGAAGATAAGGCATCTTTTTTCTTCTGCAACAAGCCACTTGCAAATGTTTGCAAATATGTTGATGAAAGTCTAGTGTTTAGATAGGAGGAGACATGATCTCTTCTTACTAAGTATGTCATGGGGCCAATGTAATTCAAAGAAAAGAAAGCGTTAAAAAAATCTTTAGCTTTCTGACTATGAAACTTCTTTTTGCAAAGTATTCTACATGCTCAAACCAAATTAGTAGCATTCAATTCATCCAAAATTCACTTAGCATTTTAAAACACAGAATCTCTTACATGTTTTAAGGGCATCATCTTGTATTTCAGACTTCAAAATAAGCTTATTCTAAGAAAAGAAAGGCTTCCTAGTCTAATATAAATTGAAATCTTATATACTTTTTCTAATGCCATGAAAAACACTTTGCAGCTGTAAGCAGTTCTTGAAGGACAGAAAATTGTGATTCAGCATGTTAGCGCTTACAAACCAAAAATTTAACTGATCACAGATTGATTGCTGGGTAATGAGTATTGATAGAAGCTGAAGTTGAGTCCAAAACATTGGCAGTATTCCTAGCTGGCTAACTCATCTATTGGAAAAAGTTTCACATCAAGTGAAATTTCAATCTTGTGGAACAAAAAAGGAAAAAAAAAAAAGATTTGAAATGTCCAACTTTCCTGGAAAACAGACATTCCCCTGGGCTCACCAGCTTTTCCCCAACCTGTGAAAACTGAGACAAGGAGAAAGTTATGGAATGAATTTACAGTGTATTAATATAAGAAAATATTAACACTTGAAAAAGCAGCAGTATTCCTCTGGTTTTCTTGGTGACTGTGTGCCCTGTTAGACCAGTCAGACTCTGAAATAGGTTCAATTTCTGGCATATTGCACATCTTTGTCCCAAAGTTTCAGATATCCCATACAAATGTAGTTCTCCTTTATCACTGTGGCTCCGATGCAAATAATTTCCCATTGTAGAACTGCTGGAGGGTTTTGACATTTTAATGGCATGGGGTTAGTCGTTTTTCTGAAACATTAACATACACTAAACTCTGTCTAGGTGGCACTGATTGGTTCTGAGCACTCGCCACTGCCATCTTTGACAGTAGAAAGGCTCAGCGTCTTGCAGATCTTCACCTCCAGTTTTCCGTGAGGCCATTTGCTAAAATATGTACACGTTCCAAAGAAACATCTTGGTGCAGAGTTTGAGAATAGGTGACATTTCAGAGTGTTTATCCTCAAATGATGAAATATTTAAGTGTGCAATTTTCTGTTTCTCGCTGGTTTGGCTTTTGTAGCTAAATTAGAGCCAGGTGCGCAGCTCAAGCCCTGCTTGAACTTTGATGGTGGCTGATCTCTTCTCTCTTAAGTGTGCACAAGTAAGATGGTATTAACAGCTTGCCTTTTTTTTTTAAATAACTCCAAAAGTCATTGCAGTTTTAACATGCTCAGGTTCAAAGAACTTGTTATTTTACATAGTTAATTCTAAAAAGATCTACATAATATTTCCACTACCAGAACTTCAAACCATATTTCTATTAAAGCTTGAATTTGCCACACTGGTAAACCTATATATGCTAGAATTTTTTTAACCTTAGAATAAATATATCTAAAATTAAACTGGTGTCAACTTTTCTGGTGTCATATAATATGCATAACAAACCCACTAACCTGAAAGAAGCAGAGTTATGTCTTGAAGGAGATTTGATTTGCAAAAGAACAAAACAAAGTTTAAGCTTTGACAACAAGCTGAGTAACAAAAGAAACCAAAGTCATTGAGAAGAAGTACCTAATCATCATGTCAGTTTGACATACTCGATTGTAGGATAGAACTTTTTTTCAGTAATCTGTTTTGAAAACCATGAAATAGTCGATAGCAAATGTTAATTTCTAAAGATGTGTGAACCCTCTAAAAAAAACTAGTACCATGGACCCGGTTTGCATGGTGTTGACCTGAATAAGGGGATAATGTGCTTAAGCAGCTTATTCATTCTTCAGTGTCCTTTGGAAAGGGAGCGGCTCCACAATGGTTTGCCACTCAGGGTGCAGACGTGACCACTGTTCTTTTCACTTGCTGAATGTTTCATTCTTTTGTCTCTGCCATGGGTTTCTTCATACGTTGTTCCAAACAGGACTATAAAGGAACTTTTTGGGGCTATTTCTTGTCAAACTGTAATGTTTGTTAAGCAAAATGCACTGAGCTGTAAAGGAATTTTGAACTCTGAGTATATAGCTGGCCAAGCTTTTCATCAGAGATGTGTTGCTGAATTGATTGTCTCTACTTGTGAGACTTCCCAGGCTAGAGGTTTAAACGTACTCCAGAAACACTGTAATAATTGTTTTAAATATTCCACATTAAAGTGCAGCATGAAAGATATGTGAATAAAGTCAAGCCGTGGTCTTACAAGAGGAGATGCTTTGGAGTTCTGAGTTTTAGTGTTGACTGGAGATTTAAACGCTTACAGACATCAAAGATGCAGAAATAGCAAGAGGATATAAGAGCCTGTTTCAAGGCAGACCCATATCTTGTTTAGCACTTTCTGAACAGAGGAACCGTGATCCCTGTTTTTCTTGTACTTTCACAGAATCACTGCCCATCAAAGTTGGCTTCTTGAAGGAATCAGCCTAAAGAAGTCTGGATGCAAAGTGTTCTGAAATCTTCAGAATTTAAAAAATAAAGGGACCAAAGACAGTTTTTCTTTTCATTTTAAGCATTGTTTTACAAAATGAGAAAAAATGAGAAAACAAACACTGCTTTATCAAGAGCTTGTGGAAGCTCTTTTAAAAGAGCAAATCAATTTAGGATGAAGAATCATGGGAGTTGGAAAGTGATTAAGTAATTTATGCTGAATTGGACAGTGGAACATGTGGTATTCTTGCACAGGACATGAAGTATTGGAAGCTTACTGGCATGGAAAGCTGCGGCAATGGGATTTTAGAAATGGTATTTCTTTTTCTGAGTCCTACTGTGATGTTCCTGTTAGAGACTCCTGAGGCTTGGCAGTTCTTTCCAACTTTGTGCTCAGTCTGGTGGGAAGCACGAGGCAACTCACATGGGCTCTCCAAACCTGCCTGAAGATTTCATGTTGCTATACAGTTCATTTGCACTTCCTGTGAATTTATGTCCCAGAAATAAAAAAATTATCCTTGATTTTTCAGATAACTCTAAAGTAATTTTAAATAACTAGGCAAACTCAAAATCAAAATGAAAAAATAATTCCAGAAAAAGTTCTTGAAACGATTATGTAAGAAAGAAGATTATACAAAAGGGAAAATTACTTTGAAAGATACCAGATCAAATTCTTGCCTGTTTTTCTTGCAAGAAAGTTACAGATTTATGATTTTGATTTCGCTGCTGGAATACTTAGAATAATCTAAATACATGGACAAAATTATTCCAGCCAAAAAATATGCTACTGAGAGATGAATGCTACAATGAGCTGGTAAAGAGAATAAATAAAATGCTTACAGCGTAATGACTTCACCTTCATTTACAAAGTAATTTCAATTATGAGCTCTATTCGCTTGTCCATTCAAGGAGCTGAACTAACATCTTCTGAAAGGCTGTAAATAATGTGTTTTGAATTGGCGATGAATTTAGCAACAGTTTGAGAAAATTCAGCTTTTAAACCTGCTTGATTTTTTAAGCATTCTAATCTTATGTCTTTACTTTTCTGTGGAAGTGGAGAAAAAAGTGAGGGAGAGACTAATATCTCTGTATGTAGATCTGCATCAGGATACTCCCAAGGGAGGGAGAATACCATCAAAGGTTTTAAGATTCATACTGATTCAAATCAGTCTTTAACAGGGGCTTGTGACCCAGAGGATTTTCTTCAATTCTACGACATAGAAAATCTGGGAAGACAATTTAGGCACTTCTTTAAAATTCAGAAGTCAGATTTCTGATTCCTCATCTGAGGCAGGCTGAGAAAGCTTTCCAGCCTTTTTGCTTCATGGTGAATGCTGAAGGCTATCTCTTGGAAGGAGAGGTTGTCTTTTTCTTTACAATGTTTTTCTAGTTGAAGTTAGTGTGCAACAAATTTCTGCAGCTATGTTGGGTTTGCAAATTGGTTTTGAATGAAAAATGTTTAGTCAAAGTTCTGACTGGTTTTGCAAGATGTTTGGGCATGTCTAGCAGGATTGCACACTTCATACAATGGCAAAATTAGCTTATTTGTTTTCAGAGACACATGAGAACTGATAGCAAAGAGTGTCTTCATATCTGAGTACCTGAGAGAGCCAGTGAAAGTGTAAGATTGAGGAATCGCTGTAGCTGAAGTGGATTATCAAAAGCGATTGCAAAATCCTTTGAACACATTTAGTAATTTGTAAGTTACAATTTGGAAATGTGTCAGACCAAACCAGGACCTTCTACCAGTGAAGACATGGAATAATACAGGCTTGGTGTTTTTATCAACTTAGGGGAAAGTCTGTATCATAAAAATAAGGAAAGAAAAAGTACAAAACTTAAGCATAGACAAATTCAGAAATCATATCCAACTGATGCAACATGGATAACTGAAATGGAGAGTGTTGGAATCTAAACTGATAATCTAAAAAGCATGGAAGGAAAAGGTCAAAGGCTTGGTTATGTTTTTGCATATTGAATTTTAGAAAGCAGCATGTTTATGAAGTATCAGCACATCAACACAGTTAAAGTGATGGGCTCTGGGAGAGGTTTGTGGAACATAATAATAGAAGTAAAGAAAATGGTTTTTTTTAAATGTCAGAGCACTGTCAGAATATAAAGGAAAAATAGAAAAATACTAACTAAAGCTTTAAAAGATTCTTTTGAAACCTGACTTCCCAGAGTAAACTTTGTTATTCACTTGGAAACTACGCACTTCCTTTGAGTCTAGGGTCTGCCATTTTCCCTGATACAAAAGCGTGTTTCTTTAACCTCTTTATGTTTCTTCAGTCTTTATGAAGAGGTGTATAAATGAATATGTACTTCATATGCTTGTGTTAAACCTCAAACACTGTGTTGTTGTCCCTGTCTCAATGAATGAGATTATAGTGTTGTAACTTACTCATATAATAGCTCAGATTTTTTTTTAACAGACATTGCTGCAAGATCCTTTGTATATTGGGCTGAGGCACAAGAGAATTAGAGGTCAGGCCTACGATGATCTTCTTGATGAATTCATGGAAGCTGTGACTTCAAGGTAAGTGATATATCTGTGCTAGTCTTTGATGAATTCCACTGTGAACTTCACCTTGGGAGAAATAAAGGTCAGTAGCTTATGGAAGGAAAGCAGAGTTATGTTCCTAATCATTTTTATTTTGAGCACAGTCTTTTATTTACCTTTAATATTGCAGATATATGAATTCACTGCAAGAATAGTAAAGCTCATCTTGAGACTGAACTAGTTTTTCAAACTCCTTTTTCAAGATCTGGATTGCCTAATAATTTTCTATGCTTAGCACTGTGCCTACATGATTGTCTCTGCGATTTCATACGTGAGATGTCACCAGCCTTAAAGAAGCTATTGTACTTGGCAACTGCTGCCTCTGCCCCCACCAAAACCATGAAAGTATTAAACTTTCAGTGTTTTAATTTCAGATGTCATGATATGGACTTACACCAGGTCAGCTCTTTTCACTTGCTTCTTTTTTCCTATGCAGAAAGTAGTTAAATTTATTATTAGACCATGATGCATAAAACAGTTCTCCTTACATGTCAAATAACATGTTTGCTCATATTTTCCTTGTTTGTTAAAATATTTGGAGTTCTAGTCCTCCATTCAATGTGTATACCTAAAATAGCACAAAAAAGTGCCAGGATCCTTAGCAGAATGTGTTTTCTGCATCTGCATCCCAAAGTTGGGCCTTAACTGTGGAAGCCGGACATACTTTCCAGCTCCTCAGTCTTGCCTTGTGCCCCTCTGCTTTTTGACTCCATCTTGGGGCCTTACCTAGATATATAAAACCTCTGTTCTTCCTGCCTTGGTGGATGTGCAAAAGAAACTTCCCCAAGCAGGTGGTGTTAATTTCTGTGCCTGAAACACATATTCTTCATGTGTTACTATAATTGTCCACATCATCTCCAGTTATCTGTCACTCCCTTGTTGAAAATCTTCCTATGAAAGCTGCTATTTAAGCTCTACCCTGTAGTGTGTTTTGTCCTCTGCTGAATATTCCATTTCAGATAAAATTGATACACCTTCCTAATAGATTTACCTCTCTAAAAGAAGGTTCAGAGCATGAAGAATCTGCTGTGTGGTTAATGTTTTGAGGATCTCTAACATAATGCATTCCCCAACTCACTCTTTCTTTAAAATGATCCACTATTCTTCATGCTGAAGGAAACCATCAGAGTCAAGTCGATTATCTCAGTAATGTTTGAAGGCCTGGTTGACTTGCTCTTTTTACTTAAACATCTTTAAAGCTCTGTAATTTTGAGCAATTTTGAGCAATTTGTGTTTGCTTGACCTTCTGAAAGATCGCTTTGTTCTCAGCTAGATCTCTCATGGTCAACAATGGTGTAATTTATTTCGTGTTTGAAGTAGGGCAATTAAAAACTATAATTCATTCTTTATGTAGTTCACTTGTGAATTGTTTGTATTGTGACATCTATGTTTATTATCATACTCATTTGCTAAGGTGAAGGGAAAACTGATGTAGTTCAGTCAAAATCAAGTGCATTTGCTCAATAATTTCATACGTTCCTAAATCTGAATTTGTGTTTAATGTGCTGCTGGCAGACTCAGCACTTGCAGCTGATTCTGGCCTAGCAAGTCTGACTGTTAAAAATGCAGGTCATGATTCCCTTGCCAGCCATTGTGGTGATCTAGGTAATTGTATACTTTGGTTAAAGGATACTTATTTTTTCCTTATGAAAGTTTCTATTATGTTTTTACTCTTTTCACTTTTCTTAGCCTTCTGCTGGCTGTTTCACTGAGGGAGTATTTGCTTTGCTTATCTTAGATGCATGTTTGGTCTGTTAAATTTTAGGTTAGTCATATTTATTGTTAGTTATTGCCTTGGTGCTCCAAAAGCTTTCTTATTTAGCACTGCCTAATCAATTCCAGGAATGGAGTTCTAGGGAAACATGTTGTGTTTTCAGTACATCTCCAAGACATACATAGCCATGAACATTGAAATGCACAAGGCTGTCTTATATTTTTAATAAGCCTAAGTTAAAGACACAGTGATGACGGACATTTTCAAGTCGGAAAACTATTTAAATCTTTTTCACCTCCATAATTCTCCAGAGAGGCCAAATGCTAATAGAAGTGAGAGCCAGCTTTTAGCAGCACTGCCTGGGAGCAACAAGGAGTAGGCAGCTGTACAGAGCGGCACACTTTGTACAGGCTTTTCATTGGCTTCCAGAAAATTTTCCTAGACACACACATCATCTTGATTGACTGTAAAATTTTCAAAACCTAGATTTTTATAGGCCGATGCCACTTAATTTATAGTATTTCAAGTTGAAACATCACCTTTATACAATAAATGTCATAATGTGTAATAAAGAAAATGCCTTATAAAAAGGTATAGTTTCATCAACTGCCATATTTTTCTGTTCTCAACACCCACAGCTATTCACCCCCAAAAGGTCTTCTTACGAAACAAAATTATTTATAAAAAGTCAGGATTTAAAAAAAAAAAAGCAAAAAAACAAATCCAACAAACCCACAACTTAAGCTATCCATTACTAAAAGATTTTGGTACAGTGTCCAGTGTGCTATCATGGCAGAATGGAAATAGTATATTGTGATTTCTCCCAGATGCTGGAAGGCAGAAGCGTATGGAAAGTGTCTGGATTTCTGTTGACATAATCTCAGTGAACAGCTTTTATTATTTACTTATGCATACATTTATATGTTTGTTTATTTATTTATTACCAGTGCCAGCAACTACCCTGTCTGAGGGCAGGTACTGTCATTTCTTTGGAGATTACAAGGTGTTTTTTGCCCTTGAGTCAGTGAAGTCATTTAGAAGAACAGGAATGGAAGGAATGTTTTATAACATGAGGCAAAAACAGACAGTTGTCTTCATCAGTGACAAACATAAATCAAACTGGAATTCAGAAATGATTGTTAAGTTTCAACCCTGTGGAGAAATGGATCATAAAACATTTTATGCAAAGAAGTCAATTTTTCCAAATGACAAGTTTCTCTTAAATACCTATGTGTACAGAGGAAACTCTGAGAGAACGGATTGCTAAACAGCACTTTGGTAGCAGGGATCGATCCACCAAGGCTTCCTGTGTAACCAGAGGAAGTAACTCTGTTTTTATTCCAGTTCCTGTGTCTTCTTTATTGACTGTGATGACGCAAAGAGAAATATATCAATGGTATTAATGGTATTAATGTACAACAGTGAAGGGATTATGGAAATGCTTGAGGGAAAAATATGTGAAATGGAGATGGAACAAGAAATGAAAGAAGAAGCAAAAAAGTACCTTTTCAATAATAGGGACTTGAATTGTCCAATGCAAGAGGTAGATTTAAAGGGGATGGAAATTTTTTCCATATTTGAAGAATATTTTGTTTTTACAATTCTGGTAAAGATAATTCCATCCTGAACTCCTCCAGAAATGTCAGAATAGGGAAGAATAGCATCGTACCAGCTTGCTTTCTGCTGCAAATCGTCCCCAGTGGAAGTCATTGTACATTGGCCAGGGACAATACTGACTTGTCCCTCTGGCCTGTGAACATATAGGAAACCTAGAAATGGAAAGAATCTGGTGGAATTCACGTAGGTTGTTTCCTTGCCTACCTACCACAACCCCAAAGAGTTAGGTGGAATTATTATTCTCTCATGAGCTAAACCCTATGGATTTATGATGTGTAAAAGCAACTCTATCACTGAAATGATCTTTCTGTGCGTGTGTGATGGTAAGTTTCCAGTTTCACTTCAAGATACAAATAATAGTGGTGGACCCTTGGAAAATAATACCATGTGTCGTTTACATTCTCCTTTCTTGAGATTTTGATTAAATCCTTCCCCACTCTTTTTATATGCTATGCTTTTCTCAAGTTTGTGAGCTATAAACCAAGCTGCTGACAATTGTAATTCAGTATGTTCCATCCTAAATTACCATGATGTAGTCATTATTCCTCATTTGCCTGATTACATTATTCACAGATGGTAGCAGTGTTTCACTTCATGTGTTACTTTAAACTTTGTTTTATGGTAAATATGGTTTAGCTAGCTTTGAGAATAACTGTAAAAGCAATATATCCACAAAATAAAAATACAAATATATTTTAATAGATGTTTTCATTTAGTAGATTGCATTAGAATATACTTCAATTTGTGAATAACTTAATTAACTCAAACAGCCCTTTTGGCAAGAGAATATACTGACGAGAGGTCAGCTTAAAAGGTGCATATAGCTGCACATCATTAAGGGAGTGGTTGGACCATACAGTGGTTCTGACAGTGTGTTCAATCACAGATTTTGAGTACAAGAACACTGGTGCCTCTTTTCTGCACTATAGTAGTCCAAGACCAAGACGTGTCATGCCTACAATGTTCCCATATTGATCAAGTTAAAGTGGCTGTCAGAAAGCATGCAGGAAGAAATGCTTCTACAATAACTCCCTCCTATTGCAGACTTTATGAAGAACTTTCTGTTTAGAGATTTTGTTGCTCAGTGGGACTTAAGCTCTTTGAGGCAATTTTCCAAGTCTATGCCTGCTTTCTCCCTCCATCATTCAATGAACATTAACTTCCCAGTGAAAACCACTGTGAACAGCAGGGTAAGAGAAAGGTGGGTTCCTAGGTGGTAGTCCGTAGACAGCCTTGAGTACAGTTAATAGTTCTCTTTGAACTCACCCTAAGTTCTTTGCTGGGCTTACATCTGAGATTCATTTCCAGCCATTGGTGGGTGTGCATTCTTCCCGAAACTACTTGGGCTCAGGCTTCCTTGCCAACTGAGACTCCCAGGTGGACTTTGCTTTTATATTCATGGGGTAAAACCATTCAGGAGGATCCTTATGTTGTTTCACTATTGAAAAAAGCCCTTGAAGTGAAAAGAAAAAAATGCATTGTGGTTTTAAAACAGTGACTGTTGCTTTGGATAATGGAGAGTGCAATGTAAGAGGAAAACTCAGTTTCATAAATCAGGGTTTGTTTTTTTTTATTCTACTTCAAGCAACTGTGATGGTTTGCCTGAGGAAAAACTTCAAATTTTAGGATTTACCATAATGACTTGTAACTGTTTTCACTTCCAACATTTAAGTTGTTAACAGATGATGCCATCTCTAAGAAGCTTGTTGAGGTACCCTGAACCCTTCCTTAGGCTACGGTGCTTAGTGTAATACCGTGGTTGGAATAATCCTCACCTGCCTATGTAGGGAAAAAAGAGAAATTGCCTAGTTGTAGTATGTTTTTTGAGACAGGATGCTTGTGTGCATGTTTGGCTCTCCTTCTGTTGTTAAATCCAGGGGACTCTGCTGTGGAGGAAAGAAGACTGTGGAGAAGCCATCTACTTCTGTATATTGTGTTAGATAAAGGGGGTAGAGGGTTCTTTCTTTGGGTTTTTTTTTTGTTTGGTTGTGTTTTTTTGTTATTTAGTGTCTCATATCTCTCTTCTTTGCTTTCCTCTTGGTTCATTTGGTGATTGATAGAAATACTCCAAATATATGGTTTACAAAATTTTTGGACACAGTAGTATAAGGAAAAGTGAGTCTGTCAGTGAAGCAAAATCATAGCAGGATAGACAGAACCTAATCACACTAAGTTTATTTATAGAGAGAGACCTACTATTGTTTGGAATGTAAGACCTTAGAGAAATTCTGAACAGGTTAAGCAGAGGAGCCTTGAAGAAATAAAACCTCATTCATTCCATAAAGAAAACAAAAGGTAATGTACCGAGGGGGAAGGATATTGTTTTGTTTTTGCCAGACAAGATAAAGAGAGTGGGAGAATATTTTAGTATTTTTAATATGCCTCTTGTACCAAAGCTGATTCTAGAGCTCAAATTGGATGTATTCATCTTCTAATAATGCTCAGCTATGTCCCAGACTTGCTGCAGCCATTCAAGACCCAACAAGTGAAGAACATGCTGTTCTTAGGTTTTTCTTCTCCAAACTATTTTAAGAAGGGATTTTTCAAATGGAAAAGGCCTGGGTAATCTCAGTTCCTTTCCTTCATCTTTTATAGCTCCAGCAAATGGTGGGCAGGATTCCCAACAGAAGTTAGCTGGTGCAACTGTATTGTAAATGGAGTGCATGTTGATTTATTTGAAAAATTTGTGTGAGTGTAATATTTTAACAAGGTTTATATTGTTGTTACGGAAGTACAGTAGTTTTCCAAGCTGTTAGAAGCAGTAGTTTCATATTTTTTTTCTCTTTTTTTTTTTTTCTTTTTTTTTTTTTCCTTTGGAAACTGTAATAAAGTAAGATATCAAATTTTTGGCTGTAGTTAACTTACTGCATCCTGATGTGATCTGTCTCTCTTATCCCAGCTCTGTCTCTCTCCCATCAGAAGTCAAGAATTATTTCTACCTATATTTCAGATCTTGGGAAAGTTTCTCTCACTGTCAGTCTGGCTAATGGGCTGTGGATACCTCAGTGATTCATCCCTCTCCAGTCCTTTGCCCCTACCAGACAGCAACACTGCTGGGCTTTATCCAGATTTTCCTACTCGAACTGCCACTGCTGAGATTCCTGATCCATGGCAGTAGATCAGCCCTTAACCATTGGTACCTCAGCTGCCTGGTTGCCTACAAATAGTAATCCATTTATAAATATCACTGACATAACCTATTCATTATTTGGTAGTTACTAACTTGTTTTACCACTGGCTGATCTAGGAATAAACCATCATGTCTCACTGTTTCATATGCCAGGTACTTGCATAATAACACTTTTTATACTAGTTTTCATTGTAGTTGTACCCTTTTTAAATAAAATCCAACATGAGAGAACAGACACATTGCCATGGATATTCAGTAGATGTGCTAGAACTGAAATAAATTATTTTTGATCTTTTCATACCCAAGTATCAATTTTTTTTCTCGTACGTGTTCTTATCACTGTATTAGAAATTGACAGTGTCATTAGACCAACATCTATAGTCCCAGATTAGACAAACCACAAGATTCCCAGAATTTAATGAACTATGCTCCTTGAGATTGTTGTGAGACAGAGCACTTGCTAAACTCAGCAAGTTTTGGTCCAGTCTTCCCAGGAAATTGAAAGGGAAACCTCAGTGGCTTCCCTGGCTATGCTAGAATCTGCAATAGTAACCCACGTGTCCTTACACAGCCATATAGCCTACTGAAGTGTGGACATGCAGCACTTCTGAAAATCAAGGATACTTCTCTTTTGGTGGTTAACTGTAGATTTAAATGCTGACTTATAAAATGTAAGTATTCAGCTGTATCCTGAGATTACGGCCATGTTAGTCCTTCAGCTGTGCAAACTTGGTGATATGAATTCTCAGCCAGAGTTTTGGGACTGGGGTTGCAAAGCATGCCAGATCTGAATTCTGGAATTGTGTACATTGCCAGTTGAATGCTTGGAACAGCCTCTGTCCTGCTAACCCTGCAGTCTCTCTATACTGATTTCATGCCAATAAGGCATACTGAGAGCTTGCTTGATTGAAGGGAGCCAAAAAGTGATGGTTTTAATTGCAAGATGATACAATTGATACATTTTACTCATCCATTTAATCTAGAAGTAAGGAGACAATGTTTGGTATCCGCAGAATTTTTGACACTTTTTTTAGAATTCCAGATACACGTCTTATTTTTGCATTAGCAATCACTAGTATTTATACACCACTGTAGAAGATATTAGCCTGGAAATGGCTGAAAAATGCAATATGACACTTCGAACCCACCACCATATGTAAGTGCAGTTAACTGACACATCACTGACACTCACAGTGGTGCCAGTGCTAACAACTTCTGAATAAATCATTTCATCTATGTAGCGAATCTCTTTGTTTAATTGCAAAATTATAAAACTTCTTTGCAATTCTATGAGTGAATTTATTTGAACAATTAGATTTTTGGAGTTCCAAAGGATGCTGATTGTGTCCACAGAATTAGATAATAGTGATCTGGTAGGTCATCTTGGGGTGTATGCGACAGAAAAAAGGAAGTGGGGTTTCCATGATTCAAAGATGCTTTTCCCCCTAATCTCTTACTCTTTCAAATCTTCCTAATAATTTTGTGAGAAGAATTTCTACTGCTCTCCCTGCATTGGTTCCTCCAGAAAGCTTTTTTATCTGTGACACAGTGTGACTTTGATATTTCTCCTTCTAAAAGTGATCTAGGTTAGTGCAAAACCAAAAAGCTGTCTGTTTCAAACCTTACACTTTAGAAACAGTGAGAGGAGTATCACTTAATTAGCAAACTGTATTTCAGAATTTGGCAGATTTTAGCATCGAAGCTAATCATTCATCTACTTGCTGGTCTGTAACAAGCCTAAATGGCTACTGGAAAGAGATTGCTGGCAGGGATTACTGCAAATGAACTATGCAGATTTTAACAAAAATGGGGTTAAATTCTTCTAGAAAAAACTTAAATGTTCTTTCTAGAATCACAGAATCATAGCAGATATTATTTCTGCTAATAGTTGCATGAGACTATAAAATTAATTTGATTATAATTGCTTTGTGATTAATTTCTACTGCTATAAGTAAAATTTATTTTTTTTTCTCTTTGCCTATTTTAAAAGTACTTGATGGAATAGATATTTGGAATCATTGCTCTTTCTCAGGGTAGAGCTCTGATCTGGAAAACATGCACAGGAATTATTTTTCCTTTAGCAGACTGAATGAATAGGAGCAAGCTTATTTGTGTCAGATAAACTTACATGTTGTAATGGTAGTTACTAGTATCAGTCTTCAAATCTGAAGGCATATTGAAAAAAAAATTAAGGAAAAACTAATTCTTTTTTAATAAATCATTAGATGCCACAAAGAATTAAACTTATAGGGTGTATTGTGTTAATTTCAGGCTCTGTACAAGCTTTGAAAGTATTTAATCAGCTGATCTTTTGCCTACATGTCATCTGTGTTTGTGGTTCCACACTTAAAACCAGAAAACACTTGTGTAAATCTACACATGTAGCATATGAAATGCTACAGTTTTCACGGTAATCTTATGTCTCAGATGCTTTAACCAACTGTGACAGTCTCCAAATTTAGCAATAATATTAAGCCCACTTGCTGACATATACTTTGGTCCTGCACTATTGAAATTAATGTCTTTGTTAAATTAACTTTTTTTAGCCTTTTTCCATAGCTGCAGGATAGAAAGTTTGCCTTGTTGGAGGTTTTCTATTTGTCAGCCCTGGCATCACCTGAAAACCTATGGAGTCCATTTCTCTGACTGGATGTAATGGTCCAGACATATAGAGATCTTTTTACAGTATCGGGTTTTTATTAAAAGTCTTCGATGAATCTTTTGTTCTGAAAAATTGATTATGATTCCAACATGTTTGACTTCTGGAATACTACATTTCCTCAGCTGTGGGACAACAGTGATTCTACTGAATCCATACTGGGAAAAAAGCTAGTTAAATCATCCTTCACGTTAAAATGAGCTGATTTAAGAATGCTGTAACAGTGTACAAAGAAGTGCTGTATTAAATTTATTAATGATTCTAAATTTGTATTAAATTTGTATTTAATTTGTATTAAAAAAAATATTTTTCAGCTTAAGCCAGACTACACAGTTAGGGTTTGTTTTCTTTTCTTTGCCAGAAAATTATAGAAGCTGTAAATTATATATGGAAAATATTTTAAAGAATGATATTTTCAGGATAAGAGAACTGAGTGCAGCTGGTTTTGTATATTTTCCAAATCAGATTTCAAAATGGGAACCAGCTGCTCATCTGTTGCTCTTAAGCCAAAATACCAGCATATGCCGTTTTGTCGCATGACGGCCATTTCTGAACTAATATAAATGTGGAATACCAGGTATGATCTTGATGTCAAATTCAGCTGCACATCCTCACCCAATCACAGCACCATCTTCAAATGCCGTAGGCCCATATTCTAAAGACACTTAGGTGATTTATTTGCAGAAAATCCAGAATCCATGAGGAAATTGTGATGTATAGCACCCACTGTGCATTTTTAGCCAGCTTTCTACCTGACTTGGCCTCTTGCAGCTGTGCATTAGGAGATGCCTCCATCTGAGCAGGCAGCTCCTGAGTGTTGATCTGCGGACATGATAACTGGCAGTGCTGTGCTTTTGTCCCAGACGCCTTCTCCTTGAGTTCGATAGGCAGGGCTGCTTTGATGCTGGTCTTTGGCACAGGAAGGAAAACAGCACTGAAGGCAGGAAAAGGCAGGTGACATGGCTTTACTGTTCTTATTGGTTATTTGCTGAGAGTGTGGTATACATGTTTTTTTTAAATAAGAACTACATTTTCAGCAGGGGTGCCAACAAACAAATTAAATCTAGTTCACACTGTTAATAGAAGTCATACACACTGAACAATGCATTCTTAAGAGCTTTGATTTATATTTGGGGCCAAGATTGTTTGGCCTGGATTAAATTTTCATGTTTAGTAAACATGTTTAGTCACAGGGTTTGGGTAGGGCTAAATGTTAGTTCATATTTTTCTATAATATTAAACACAACATTTAATAAATTGGGAAAATTTAAAAGGTCGATTTGATTAATAACAAAATACGGTGCCACATTATTTACATGTTTTATTTTAAAAAAAATATATATTATGGAAACGCTCTAAATTTTGTACATAAGGAATAGCAACATTACAGCACCTAAAAAAGAGGTTTGCTTAAAATAATTTTGAGTTTGCTCAGTTCTCTAGGAAACACTATTTTGGCCTTTTTTGTAGACTTCCAAGAAATTATTTTTTTTTTCATCACAGAAAAGCAATTGCCATACTTTGTCCTAAAGTTGTATTCAACAATATTCCTGTTACAGTGACTTTAAAAAAACCCCTTTTCTTTGATATGTATCAAAAAATGGTTTGGGTTGAAAGGGACCTTAAAGATTGTCTCGCTCCAATCCTCCTGCAGGCACACTAGTCTGGGTTGATTAGAGCCCTACGCAACCTGGTTGTGAACATGTCCAGAGATGGGGCTTCCACCTTCTCTGGATAACCTGTTCCAGTGCTTCACCACTCTTCTGAAATCCCCTTCTCAAGAGCTTGGCTTGCATGGAGGTCCCTTGATGCTGTATCTACTAAGTTTGTTTGAACAAAATAGCTAAGTAAAAGGATTGATTGGTATTCAAATAGTTTTCAGAAAGACTATCACCATTTTCCAGTGGCTACTCTGATACAACTTTTTGCCAACTCTTGTGCTACAGTCAGCTTTTGGATGCCCTTATTGAACTCAAGGTGCCTTGTGCAAATATTCAGTATTGCTGGAAAACCTCTTCTGCCTTCAGACATGTTACAGTAGCCATTGCTATGCTTCTCTGGGCTTTGGTTGTGTTATAAAATATCAGAATAATGGAGTTTGTAATTGCAACTAGTAGTACAAAACCATGTTATGGAGAAAGCCATTCTCTTGTCTTCTGCTCTCAAGTTGTTTCCTATGACCCAAGTATCTGCATGACATACTTTGAATAAGGTGCTAAACTGGATTTTTTACTCTGTGTTTGAGGGCAAGAGGTCAGATGGTCCAGAACAAGGAGCTAATATGAATGTAAACAGTTGAAAAGGTCAATGGTGCTATAGTGTTTTTTCAGTTGAGGCTTGTTGGCATCAGATTTAGCTTAAAGAGCAGAGGCAATGTCAAAGAATCACTTAAATGAACATGGGACAAAACAGATTTTTGACAAAGAACACAATCTGTGCTCCAAAGAAAACCAGTTTAAGCTTCAATAAGTACTGCCAGAGTTTTTGAATGTTATCTCATTTTTGTCACCTTGCCTTCTTTGTTAGAAATCCTATTGCGATTGGAAGTAATGGGAAAATTCACCTAAGTAACTTTTCTTTGGCAATATCGCTCATAGAGGTTTTAAGTAATGTTCTGTGCCTTGAGTCATTTAGAAGGTTGGTTTGCATGCAGGTGTTTTAATCGAGTTTCGGAGCTACACTGATATAAACTGAGCAAGGTGATAAATATGCAATCAGGGTTTGACCTTTTACACAAATGCTCAGTTCTATAAGCTAAAACCTAAAAATGAGTATTGACTAAGCTGCTCAGGCTGTTCAGATGTTTTCCATTGTATTTCTTCTCTTTGGTTACACAAATGACTTTGGAGCTGTTGAATCTTTCTAAGAGAAATGGCCAAAGCAAATTTTTGCTTCTTCACAAAGAAAAGAGTATTTTTTAAAGAAGGCGTCAAACCCCACTCCTATGTCCAATTTTAGAGGTGAAGTGTGGATGTACAGCCGAAAGAAACTGAGTAGTAAATATAAGAATGATTGGAATAGAAAGGAATTCATTCCATTTTTATTGTAATTCTCTTAATTAAAAAGATAATGCTTTTAATTTTATGTAGTTTTTGGTAGAACAATGTTTCTAAAATAAGAGACTAACTTCTGACAAAAGTAGGAGCAGAAAAATGCTATATGTAACCTGTCAGTTATAAGGCAAGACTGTTCTATGAAATGATTTTGAAGTTTTGTGCAGTGCTGATGGTACCAAACTAGACCTGTCTTAAATTACTTTAATAATTTTGAAATATTATGCAGTTTATATAGTAGTCATAAACTTAACTACTATCTATGCTGTGGACACTTCATTTATAGCACCTGACACTGGGATTCAGATTCCACCTATGGATGAAGACTTTGTTCAAATATCACATTTACAAGAACCTGTTTTTTTTTCATTTTTAGAAAGATTAACATTTGGTTGTTTGTATTTAGGTATTAGTTAATAAAGCCCAGTGTTCTGCTGCTCAGAAGTGTCACTTTGAAACTGTTAGTGCAGGCATGATTCTTATATCCTCAGAAGGAGGATGTAAGAGGAAATGGTTCTGTGCTGGGAGAAATGTGATATCTTCTTTTTATATGCTTTGCTTTTGCACGTGCTCTGTGAGAACACCAGAGACTTATACTTTCTGTGCTATAAAGTAGTAGCTGAGGTTCCTGACTCTACATTCACTATATAAGTGAACTACATCACCACTAAATTAATGCAACTTCTATCACATATATGTGAAATAAGAATAGTGAAGGCATCCAAAGTAAAAAACCAAAACAACAAACATAAAAAAGTAATTTCCCAGATTTTGTGGATTCAAACATTCCTAATAGAGCAGCTGATGGCAGAATGACATGTTTTTTCCCCTAATTTGGTGTAGACCTTAGTTAGGTTTTCAATGTCATGATACAATAATTTGTGGTCTGCTTAATTTTTTTCCTTTCTCGGTGGGGCAGTGGAAGAAGCTTTTAAAGACAACAATGTTGTCTGGTGTGATGTGGCTTGCATGTTTCTGCTCAGCACAACAGCACCCTACCTCTCTGGCAAATGTGAAAACGAACCCTCATGTTGTTTGCAGCAAACCATTTACTGCAGCTGGTTAGCACAAAATAATTGTACAGTCTGAACAGTGCCTGAGCTTTAAATCCATGTGGAAATCAGACTTAAGGATTCTGAAAAGCTAGCTTGTGTGTAATAATGGACTGCAACTCTTTATTGGCTCACTTATTCCACATTTTTTGTCCCTTTGTATTTCTGGTTTTGCTTACTTCCAATAGCTACCTTCTACTAGTGATATCTCATCCTGTTGCCTTTCCTTTTTGATTGTATTTTGTAAATTCCAACTCTGCTTGTTTCTTTATTGACCACCTCTCTCTGGAGAGGTTTTTTCAATCCTAATCCTACATGCGTTCTTAGCCATTTTTGTTCCCACCTATAATTATCTCTAATTCTTCTATGTCACAGCTATTCCCTCCTTTGTGTCCTCCTGGGTTGTTGATGTGCAATTCTAAGTATGAGGTTTCCTAAACATATTGGTTTGGTTATTTAATTACTTCATTTCATGATCTCCTAACTTCTGTTTTCTCTGTCATGCTCTAGCTGGCAGTCATGTGTCCCACAGCCTTGGTTACTTGGCTGGTTCCATCACAGCACACCACAGTTTCCACCTTTCCAGTCCCTTATTTAAGGGAAGCAACAACTGCTGTTTTTCAGCTTCATTACTACTTCCTTGGTATCACCGTCCCCATTAAAAATACAAAAGGAATGTCATAATGTAACTAAATTGTGTTCATTCTTAAACTAATTTGCTTGTATATTCAGTCTCAGGAAGGATGCAGGACAGTTTCTTTTCTTTGGAACCATAACCCTTGAAGGCAGAGGTTCTGTTGTCTGTCACCATCCAGCGTGGTGGAGCACTGGATCAATCTGTCAGCTTCCAGAGTATAAGTATTTGAATAGTTTTTATAACTGTTTTTATAGATCACTGAAGCATCTCAAATTTTTCTTCTTAAGCTTTGTCCCAAATAGGATGTAAATTAAGTATTTAGTAACCTTGCTAAGTACAAAGGACTCAGCAAGATACTATCTTTATGGTCTTCTGTTAGGGTGATTAATGCATTGTATGTAAGAAAGAGGAGACAGTTGCTTTCCACAAACATCTGTTTATAATTTAAACACTGCAAAATATCCAAAAAAAGACTGTGTCATGAATACAGACTTAGGACTTTCGCCACGTATCCTACTGTCTCAAGGACTTCTCCTATACTACTGTTAATTTTGTTGGTATAATTCCAAATCTGTCATACTGAGTTTCAAAATATTTGTAGTCACATACCCTAGTACTAAACAAAAATAAAAAGTGAAAACTTGGAGGCCATTTCTGTAGCTGATTTATAATATTATTTGAACATCAATGCCGCAACATAAAATTATGATCAAAAGCATATGGTCATTATCAGTGAGTTTTGCTGTAAATAGGTGGGAACATATTTGAGAAGGTCAGGTTTGCTCCACATGCCTTTTTTTCTCTTTTTGTATGTGTAGCTGCTCTTTCCAGCAATAGGTCTCACCTGTTTTCCATGTAACAACCGTCTGGTCTTAATGCTGAGGATGCAGCTCCCTTTTTCACAGCTTGCTAAGTATCTTCCAGTTAGGTCTGCTCTGGTCAAATAATGACATGTAAAGCTAATGGGCTTAAAGAGTTCCAGCTGAACATTACACTTTGTGCAGCCTTACTCCTGCACTAATAATCTTCTTTCTATTTCCTAGCCATCTCTTGGACCAAAGAGAAACACATTATGTCAGTTTTTGAGAGGCTTTTGGGCAATGGCCTTAATAATACACTTTGACTTCTGGTCAGCCCCGAGGTGGTCAGTCAGACTAGGTGATTGCTGTAGGTCCCTGTGAACTGGAACTGTTCTATTCTCTGTGAGCTTTCACATTGAGGGAAGTATGTATTTTTCACTTTGGATGGTACAATATGGTGAGAAGGCATCCATGTTAATGTAAATATGGATTCTATGGTTTGGTGGTGGTGTTGCAGTTTGAAAAATAGTTACTTTTTTCAGATATCAGGTATGTTCCAGATAGTCCTGGGGAGGGTATACCCTGTAATTCTAGGAGAACAAGTTGTCTGTCTCTTGGCTTAAAGATAAGGCTGTCCCATACAGCAATACTTACTAGATCTGTGTTCAAATTCTACCAAGCAAACACTGCAAGAAGATCAGGAAAAATGTGAGACTCCACGATCTAAAAACCACTTTGGTCTATTAAGAAGATCTTTAAAGTACTTTAAAGCTACAAAAAAGGCAATAGAGATTTTTATATTTTTTTTTGTAGTAGATATGAAAGCTTAGAGCTATTTAGGGGATTTTTGTAGGACAGAGTGAAAGCCACAACGTCATTTGTCACAGAGAGGAGATTCCTGTGGAGCTCAGGTCATGGTGTTATTATTCATGACTTAAGAGGTCTTCTGGCATTTTTGCTGGAGACTCAAGCTAAGCTTTGAAAAGTTTAGCTGCCAAGTGCTACATTGAAGAGCTGAACTCTGGGCACGTGGTTAGTGCAAGATACCTTTTGTGATGCTTCTAGCTTCTGTTGATGCTTGAAGGACAAGAAATAACATCTGGAAGTTGACAAATGGACATCAAAGGCTGTTATTTGCAGTGTGTATCTGTATGAGGATTGTTAGTCTTTACACTACACAGTAGTTTGTGCGTCATAGCCACTCCACAATGACTTTTGCTGACTAAGAGGAGTTTGCTTCCATGTCTTTAAATGTAACTATTTTCACAGCAGTATTGATGCTGGAGGTCCACGGAGGAATCCCTAGAGATCTCACTCTCTAGGGATCTCACTCTCTTCTTACTCTCCTGAGTTGTTATCCCAGAAATTATATAATATTTATGAATTTGCAAAACCTCATTATGCTTTTTTTTTTTGTTTTGTTTTTTAATAGTTCAAACAAAGGGAAAGGAATTGAAAGCATTTTGGACACATCTATACTTGAAATACTTAGAGATGGGTGGGGACTTGAGCTGAATTTTGTGAATTTTGTGAAGATTTAAAGCACTAGCTATCTACATCAAATGCCAGGAAATGTGGACATTTTAGAAGATACATGTGTGTGTATATATGTATAAATTTATAAAATAATTCCAGAAGTATAAAATTGGCTGTAGTCCTAGTTTTTCAGTTAAAAATAATACAACTGGAGATATTGAGTGGAATCTCATGGCTTTAAAACTGTTTTACCAGATCGTTGCTAGATGCTTTTCTTATTTAGTAGACTTTAAACATTTCCAAGACCTCATTATTCTCATCTCTAGGGAAGAAACTTTGCAGACAACTACAGTTATTGTACATCTTTCCTGGCCTTCTTAAGGGAAGTGGGGGAGGGAAGCAATGTAATGGATATGTTTTTCCTGACCAAAAATCCAATCCTGTGTCAATGTCTTATGAGTATCTGGATGAAAAACTGACTAAATTCAACAACAACAACAACAACAATCCCTTGATTATGGTAGCTAATATCTAGGTCTAGATGATCTATTTTCCTAAATCATATAGGGGAGAGACTTTTTTTTCTGCTTTGTCAAATTGTGAGAAGTTTACAGAACTAATCTCAGTTCACCATCTGATCCTAATTTTCAGCTGAGTTCAGTTTATTGTTGCCTGTCAGAGCCCTAAGACAAATGAAAACAAAAAGAAATTGGCTAGGTTTCTATGTAAGAAGACATTTTCCTGAACTCTGAGGGAGTTTCCTCCAGAATCCCTAAGGAGGATGTTCAATATTGGTGTGATCTCCTACCGACAGCACTCTCCATGTCATCCTTTCACTAAGTGATTGGGGGTTAGATGGCAGCTTTCTCAAAACCAGTGAAAAATACATTTTATGGTTCATCATTTGCATTGGTGTAAATCACATAAACTGTAATTTTTTCTGATTAGTGCAGCTCACAAAAATAAATTATGAAAATAAAAGATACCATAATAGTAGGATAGACAGTCTGATATTCCTGACCATTTGCTACTATAAGAGCTTTCCTTTTAATCTATTTAATGGAATATTGCAATGGAATATAAATTAAGTAAATAAAGAGTTTCAAAGTGTAACACTTTCTCTTCTGCTATTCTTTTTAGCCAGTTTGTCTTTCATACCTTCTTGAAGAGGAAGCAGTGTTTTTTTCATTACCTTTTGCATTGCTTGAGCACATGATTCAATAGAATATGAGATTCAGAAACAGTTTTGGGTTTTTTTGTTTATTGGCAGTGAGTAGAGACATTTGCTATTTACTTTCTTCTTTCTTTTTTTTTAAAATTTTAATATACACATGAACCTGCCAGTGTGAACAAATCTTATGATGTAATCACTATGATTGTGTTTATATTTTTAGCTACTAAAGCCTAACAGAAAATATAAAAATTAATCAAACCAAGGTTTAACTTTGTCTTTATCCTGCAAAGGTGGAATTTGAAGACTGAGGACCAAGAAGAAATACAGATGCCAAGCTTTAAACTATTTTGTGTAAGAAAAGAAAAATTATCAGTAAGCAAATTTTCATTAAGGGAGTCCAAATGAGATTGTTTGATAGTACATGACAGTTTACTGGAACAGCATTTGATAGCATAATTCTGATTATAATCAGTATATTATGGATTATATCCATCCACTGAAGTACAACCAGAAAGTGAGGGATGGATTTTGGGAGCCACCTCAGATGCCACAGTGAGTTTTTAACATGTACATGTAGATATCTGTCTGATATGTACGAGTCGGAAGCATTATTCAATCTGCTAACTCACGTTTCTTCTTAAGACTTCCCCCCATGTAAACATTTCTTCCCAGAAGGGTAATATGTGCATACGTATATTTGCTTCTGCATGAGTGGAGGAAAAATTATTGTAATATCTTCCTTGTACCTCCTCCTCACATTTCTGCAAAAAATAAGTATTTTGAGAGTTATCCAGTCTTATTGCTGAAGATGAATTAGGGTGAGCAGGTTCACTCACAACCACCATTAGAGTGTTGGGTCACACAGTGCTTTTGCGAGTGTTCTGTTCATGCCATCACCTGAACATGTAATGGTTTGATAGCCTTTAAAAAAGTCATGTATTAGGTGGCAGGAAAAATAGTTTTTGGACAGGTAGTTGAAAGAAATAGATAATATTATTGTTGTAAAGTAAGCATGATTAACCTTTTACCCTGTTTTAGACTATGTAATCTATTACCATGAATGAGTTATCAGTCCTCCTTCAGAAAACTGACAGTCATAGAAGTTACACAGACAATTCAAGAGCTTTGCCTTATGCTATGTAATAATAATTGTTGCCATGCTAAGGAAGATTAAGCTGAGCTTGTTTATTCTCAAGCAGGTATTACCAAAAGAAAAAAAAAAAAACTCTTACTTTGATTTTCTTTGTTATGGTTTTGATTACATAGTGTCGAAATTGCACAGGAGTAAAACACTTTGCCATATTTTTCCCACATGCACATGTTTTTTCTTCAAAGCCTATTAAGTACCCTTTCTTTATTCAGAGTTAAGTTTCTGTCTGGCATGAGGTGATAGGGTGATTCATCTGTGCAAGCAAAGTTCTTTGATTTCTTCTGTGATTTAAGATGTTATTTTTTGGGATGCAGGGTGGCCTTAGGAATCTGGAGAATCCAACTCTATAGTTTTGTGAATAAGTAACACTAAAGAAGAGTCAAAATATGTTAACTGGCATTCTTAAACTGTTCTAGTGAGACTACTCTCAGTAGGTGCTACACTATTCTGCATATAACACACTCAAATAATAAGCAGTCATGTAGGCCAAATAATTCTAATCATTCAATAGTCATTTCAATAGTCAGATTATTGGCTAATGAAAAGGAATATTAACTAGTCTTAAAGGGCAGATGAATCTCTGATCAGTAAATAATGAACTGGGGACTCAAACTTACTGAAGTAACCAATACATATATATGTTTAGGCAAGATATCCAGAGCATACCAATTAAAACAATTCGATTCTCTAAAGTCTTTGGAATATATATGTATTAATATCTTTGAATGACTAGTCATAGAATTTACCGGTAGTTACAATTAACTGAAAGTGTTTGTGTCAAAATAAGAAAATCTGGAATGAGTGTAAATCTCTTTCCTTCTCAGTTCCCTCCAGTCCTTCCAAAATGGTGTGGCTTTTGTCTAGTTTCAATGCATCTTTGATGATGATTGTATCCAGTAAGAATTCCAGCAACTCATCTCTGAAAAACCAATTTACCAAGTCCACTAAAATACATTCAGAGCTTTTTTTAAATCAATATTGATAAATCAAAGGTATAAGTGAGTGATATGCAAAGGCAAATAGTATAGATAGAAATAGAATTTAGAAACAACATAGAAAATATTCTTTTCGACCATTTGGTAAATCCTACTTTCACAATATACCAAAGATGGTATCTGAACCACCTAATTTGAGGTGCACATGTATTCTGCAAATTCGATATGCCACAGCCATATACAAGGATCCTAGTTTAGATGTATTATTACTTTCTAAGCAGCCTGAAATAAAATCAAAGAAATACTGCATCCGGTAAGAGTGCTGATTCTATAATCTAAAATAATATGTTAAACATCAATTTGTTACTTCCCTGTGCCAGGCATTGGGAAACTGTTTGGTACATCCGAGGTTCTCTGAGGAAGGAGTAAATAATACTGTGAAAAGGATAGATAGTATTTGGCTTAGCAGAGGATTATAAACAGCTATGAAGAGTATGTAGCCACTTCCTTTTCTCACTTAGTCCCCGATTATAAGAGCTATAATTTTATACAGTGCTCTTTTGAGATCACTGATATAATCCCTAGGATCTTAAATATTTGAGGAGACTGTGAGGAGGAGCCATTTAGAATGTCTAACCACCTGTTTAAAATATTAAAATAGAGTTAGAATACCTCTGGGACCTTAATTTAGTCTCCAATTAACCTTTTTTCCAGTCATTGTTAATACATATTTGAATATAAGTTTACCAGTAAGACAGTTTGGACTGAAAAGTTTGAACTTACTTCAAAGGCAATTTTTAGGAAAGCTGAATTCATGATGATAAAGTGTAACCATAGCCAGTAGCACAGGCTGTGATAATATGTCCCGTGTAGGTCAGTCGAAAGCATTGCCAGTTTTTCAATGTAAAATACAATGTTCATACTTTCACTTTCTCTTGGGATTGCAGAAAGCTTCTGTTTCAGCAATAAAAGCAAGAGTGGCTATTAGTTCTTTATGATGACTTCTGGAAAAAAAATTACTTTTATAAATATACCATTTTACTGAGCTTGAGTATTCCACTTCTATGGCAAAGTTTATAAACATTCCTCCAATTTTTCCCAAGTAAAAATCCAATTAGGAGTGGTTTTGAAGTTAATACATAAAGTCTTGACTTTGTCTAAATATTAATAGCAACTTCTGGAATATTGAAGAGCCATGAAAAGAGATTTTGTTCATCTTTAAAGCTTTACTCATTGTGTGGAGTTTGGAGCATTGTGTCTTCCATATCCATATTAGTAAAGTTGTAGAAAAAGGAGGTTTTTTTGTAGTACTAACCTTAAATTCCAACTAATATTTTCAAAACAGTAATTATTTGAATATTTTAGAAAAGTATTTTCTCAGTTTTGTTTTCTTTCTTACCTTTAAATGGGTAATACTAAATTTCTTTGGTAGCAGGTTTTGTTTAAAAATTTGTGATATAGTTCTGACCTGATTTTTTTTGTGGTCACTGTTGTAAGACTGTTTTGTGTTTTTTTTACCCTGTGAACAACATCCTTCCTGGTCCAGAATAACCCGAGTCATTCATCATATGTGAAATCAGAGAGCAACCACGCAGTTGCAACCTGGTTTTGTAATATCAGTGTGACAGTTCAGAAAGTCATGTGTGTTGAAGGAGACGCAAAATGTGCTCCAGTTTTAGGCCAACCACCACAAGTCTAGAAGAAATGTTCTTAAAAGCAACTATGTAAATCCTATGGAGACCATTTTAACTTCAGTGATTTCTGATTTCTTCTGAATGATAAAGATTTACTTTAGCTTGCTGATGCCAGCTGCTGCAGATTGAATATTTCTTTGTTTGGGTTGCAGTTTAACTTGCAGAGCTGATTGGAAAAGCTTTTTATTGATACAGAATAATATAGACACAAAAGTGCCTGGTACATTTATCTTTAGAGAATCTCTGATCCACTTACAATAATGCATGGTATGGAAGATATAATTCAGGTCCTAACTGTTTTTTTATGTATCTGCCCAGGGAAGGGCGTAAAGAATGAAGAATACTGTCTGAGGAATGGCATGTCACCATTTCCATGAAATAAAGGGTTTGGCTGAACACATGCTTGCATTCGTTTTTAAAATGTTTCCTGGTTTAGGGTGTCTTGTGTGTGATGTACACTGGTAGTGTTGCCTATTTTTATTGATATTTAATTTCTGCTGAATAACACTGAGCTGGAAAATTAAATTGCACTAGCAATGCTACTTAAACAGAATCCACCCAGCTTCTGCAAGGAAGTAACAGTGCTCTCCATCTTGCCAGGATGTGTAAGATGCATCTGCTGTCTTTCCCTGGGCATAGTTCTTCTCTATGTATGTCTTTTATTAGGACAGATTTCAAAACATTTATAGTCTTGGATAACCTCCCTTGTGGATTACAGTACTTTCTGGCCTTTGTGATACAAACCTGATTTCCTTCCAGGCAGTCCAAATGTTGCTGCCAAGCTCTTCTTCCTCTCCTGGGCTTTATTTACACTTCCTCTTGAGAAAACGTTCTTATTGGCCTCACTGCACCAAAATAATTTTTGTTCTTTCATGGTCCTACACAACTTTATCAACAGCTCTACCTCATCTCTGCTTTAATTGCACAGCTCTGCTGATATCTGTTTTTTCATTTTTTGCTTAAAAGGATTTTTTTCTCCTGTTACATATGCAACTCAACTTCTCCCTGTTTACTTCAGATTCCCATTCAAAACCTACTTTCTATAAGCCCTTTCAGCCATTCCAGTATGAATTACCTAGATGTAGTTCTAAAGACATTAGTATAAATGGACGTGGGTTTGGCACTAAAAGCCAAATACTATCTTATCCTCATTTTCATTAACTTTCATTACTTACATTTAAATTATTTCTTATACTGCAAAATTTGTCTTGACCAATTGGAGAAGAAACAGTTTTTTGTATTATGTCAAATAATCAATGCTCTACACATTGTATGGTTAGTTAGATTTTATTGCCTATATTCACCGAGAGTGCTGTATCCAGTACAAGAGAGAGATACTGGAGAGTGACTAGTAAAGGGCCACTAAGATGATGGACTGGAGCATCTCTCCTGTGAGGAGAGACTGAGAGCAGGGGCTGTTTAGCCTGGGGGAGCAGCAGCTCAGAGAGAACTTGTATCAGTGTATACAAATATTGAAAGGGAGGGTTTCAAGAAGGAGATGAGCTGTTTGTAAGTGGTGCACAGTGACAGGACAAGAGAAAATAAGATACAAACATTTTGCTGAAATATAAAAGAACATTTAGCTTTAGAAAAAAAATCATTTTACTGTCAGGGTGACCAAGCATTGACAGAGTCTGCCCAGGGAGGTTGGAAAGTCTTTGTCCCTGCACATACCCAAAAGCTGTCTGGATGTGGTCCTGCACAGCTTGCTTTAGCTGACCTTGCTTGAGAGGGCGGGTGGACAAGATGATCTCCAGAGCTGCCTGCCAGCCTCAGGCATTCTGTCATTCTTAATATTCACAGTTCCTCAAGTCAAACATCATGCTGTCTAAATAATGCTTTGAAAATAGTACATTCTCTGTTTCTTCAATCTAGCCTCCAATATGCTTCTTTTCTTTCAAATGTACTTTGTGTTGTAGGTAAATAATACATTTTAATTCCTGAAAAACATGATCAAGAATTTGGAGAGGGAGAGGTTTGTTTCCTAAATGATCAAACGGTGCAAATATTATGGAGTGTATTTCATCTTTCCAAAATGTATTCCTGTTAACAAGCTCCGCTTGACACTTCTGAAAGCTCCTCACTTCTTTGCCTTTTAACAGTCAAGATGAAGGCTGGTGGTGGTGGAATTGAGATTTCAATCTGTTCTTTTATACCTTAAGTAGCAGAGGGAAAGAGCAGATGTGCTGCCCCAGGCTTTCCATTAATTTGGCTATCCAACAGCATCTTTTATTTTGGGTAAAATGTCTATAACCTCATACAAATATAATTGAATATGTAAGGAAATGCAGTCATCTTAGTTTACACTCCTAAGGCTACTTAGCAATCTTTAGATTCTGGCAAAAGATACAATATCTTTTCCAAAAAGGCACTGCATTTACTATAAATCACTCAGGTCTGATTCAGTGAGGCATCAAAGCAGGCATTTAAGTTAAAGCAAAGGAGTGGTCCTGTTGACCAAAGCTGGAATTCTTATGTGTTTAAGTGAACATCTTAATAAATTAGCCTTTATTGAAGTAATATTTTTAAATACTGTTAGACTTGGTTAAATAAATACAATTGAAAAATTATTAGTAATATTTCTGGTGTAGAACTATCAGCCAAAGATCTCATTTTATTTTTGTTGCTGTACTGCAGATGCTTCCCCCTTTTTGCAAAGTGGGGAAAGTTAGTGTCTGGTAAGTGAATATATGACGGTTCATTCTCAGGAAAATAAAATCAGCTTGTATAAACAAAATGCCACCTTAAAGTACACACAGTCAATGCAAATCTAATTTGTCTGGCCAAAATAAAACCTTTGCCTTTTCCAAGTACAGCTCTCGTTTTCATACAGAAATCTGAGAACTTGTCCATGCTTAAGGAATCTAGGCTTCTTGGAATAGATGGTTACACTAATCACAGTAATTATGAATAGTGATATACATATATATATATATGTCACAGTCTCATTTGTACTAAAAGGTCTCTAAAGGACTTCCCTGTGATAGCCCTGTGTGATTGTTGACCACTGTTCAAGTTGTGCTGTAGTTATTTCTTTTTGATAACTTTTGCAAAATTTAGAGCATTAAAAATCTGATTAGTACAGTGTTCAGATGCATGCCAATACTGGGGCAAACCTCAGAATTGTGTCTTTCTGGTGTTTTTCTTGGCAAAGTAAAATTCTTGACAATCTAAGCCAAACAGTTATAATCACTTATTTAGAGATTGCAATCATGAAGTAACTATTCAACTGATTTTGACCTGTGTAGGATGACTTATCAGTGTATTGTATTTTATATGCTCTTGTTTTGATAAGAACAGTTATTTTTTCAGTTTAGCATAAAGTCATTTAATTAAAATTAAAAAGTAGGCTTGAATGGCTTAATAGGAGCACTCTATATTTTTGAAGGGCAAGAAGTGACACACATCTTTAGCAACAGCTAAAGATTCACAAGGAATAAAGCTACTTAATATTTCCATCTGAGATGGATTTCTTCTTGATTCTCTGTTTTTCTGATTTAGTCTGCTCAGACACTGGACCAATCCATCTGTTCAGTACCCTTCACTCCCTTAGCCAAAAGTGTCACAGTGCCAAATTTTTCTAAAGAAAAATTGAAGAGGATGAAAAGAAAAAGAAAGAAAAATCTGAGATCATCTGTTTCAAATCTGGACTCATATCTTTTAAGTGAATGTAAAGCTGAAGGTAATTTGAGATTTTTCTTTGGTCTAAGCTATGGTTAGAGCTGCTAAGCAGTAACACTGAAAAAAACAGGAGAGTAGCTAAGAAAGGTAGGATTACGTTTTCAGACTCACGGAGTTTTACTTTTGACCTAGGTGGGGTCAGGATCAGATAACACATAAACCAATAGGAATTCAGGAGAGCGCATCACAGTAAATCAATTTGCTGTTTACTTGAAATGCACCTGGAATTTTTTTTTTCTTAAGGAGGAAAGCTACCAAAAGAAATTTACAATATAGTTTTCTTCCTTTTCAGATTTAATTTGAGAGTTAGGCATATACTTCTGCATTTGTGGAAGTTTGTGTGGTGTGTTTTTCATGGAAGTGATCTAATCTGCTGGGCCTGATGTTTGTGTATGTGAAGAACTGAATGTAAGAGTTTGGCTCATGCATAATAACAATAAGTATAATTTATTTGTGTAATGTGCATTACACCCTATCTCAGTACTGTGTTACCCTGTCACCTTCCTACTGAGGGAACTGTTTTGCAGTGAAAAGGAGGCACCTTGATGCAATCCACTGTAGGAAATTGATTTGACAGCACTCAATAAAAGTTCCTACGGAACAGAGAGGTGGATTTATGTTAGAAGTGTTTAAACAAGTTAATTTTACTTATTCAGACTCATGCCTGCATACTCTAAGCATGAGCTTATGTGTTCATATGGTCTAACCAGGATTGCTCTTGACATTGAAGGCAAAAGGCCCTGGCTGTCAGGTCTTCAGTGTTTTTTCTGGGCCTCAGGTGATAAGTGGTGATAAACTTGGTTTTTTACAGGTCTTCTCTGCCTTTAGAATCCAATAACTATGCTGGCACGGTAATTTTGCCTCCAGGTATTGCTCACTTCAGGCTCCATAAATTTTGGATGTTCTCTGTCCATTTGTCTGTATGTCATGCTGAATTTCTTCACTGTGCAATATGACTTCTTGCTGTGCCTGTAAGATAAGGAGTGGCATATGTGATGTGCTGTGATGATTGTTGCTCATCTGCTGTTGTCAAGCTGTGGATTCTTGTTCACAGAGTTGGCTGTAGTATGATCTTACCAGAGTTTAAGCCTGCTCATATTGTTGTAAACAAGATGTTTTTAATTTTCCTGAAGCCAATTTTGTCCTTCCTTATCCATGTGTGCCACTGTTTTCACCTTTGGTTTGATGTTGCTTCCAGTAGTGCCCACATTTCCATTCATATGTCATTACTAGCAACCTCCCTGATTCTGTTACAAGGCTCTACACATGTGAATGGGAAAAGTATGAGTTATGATCTAGCCTAATTCCTGACAACATTGTTATGTGCAGTACTTTGGAACAAATATCAAAATCAAAAATAAAATGCAACTCATTTTGCTATAAGAAGAAATAAAACTTTACTATTACAGTACATATAACAGCCCTGAGACATCTGAGTTACTTCAATCAGGTATTGAAGTAGAAGAAATCTAGTTCAGGTTCCCTAGTGTCCATTTGTATTAATCCTTTAACAGCACCTTGAAAACGCATAAAAACTTAGAGAGGGTATGTTTAGAAGTTTTTTCAACTCGTTGTTTCAGTAGGATGGATTTCTAAGACTTAATTTAAAGAGCAAATAGTCCTCGCTGTAGAATGTGATGCAACCAAGCTGACGGCAAAGAAGTTAAAATAACAGACTTGTAGTAATTGGTTATGTTATGTTATCTATATGTTAGTATATCACAAAAGCTTTCAATTTAATTACCTTTTCTTTGTAAGAGGGGCCCTTTAGTGTCTGATTGTGGGCAGAGAATCTGGTTTCGCTTCTCTGCTTATGAGCAACAACTTCCAGGACCACCAACCTCTAGAGCTTCCAAACTGAGCACTGCTCTGCTCCAAAGCCTTGCTATTCCCAAGGCCTTTGAAGTCCACACATGTAGCAGTGCTGTTGGCCAGGGGGGAGGGCAAAGGGAGAAAATTATGAGTCTTTTCCATCCCATTCTTCTCACTACTCTTAGGATAGAAAGGCCATGGAGATGAATACCAAATCTGCTCTGTGGTTATGTCAGGGAATAGTAGCATGGAAAGGTTTTGTAGAACTATATTTCCTTAAGAGAATGTGAATGAAACAAGAATCTGTTGCTGGTAGTAGGATAGGTGATAAATGCTGTCATCTACCTCCATGCCTACTTTGGGTATGCTCTGAGCTCATTGGGGCAAGGATTGGTTTGGAAACTGTAAATGGTGAAGAAATACAGTCCTATGGAAGTAAATGCTTTCTGTAGATGAAATAAAATGCATGGCTGCCTACAGGGGAAAAAAAGAATTTTAAATAGAGTCATTCATGTGGAAAGCAGAGATACTGACAGTTTCTATTAAGTTCTTTAGAAAATCTAAAAGATTTCTAAAGAACATCCTGTCTGACTTGCTGGTCCAATTCAGAACAGAGAAAGTTACTTGTAATTTAATGATGCCTCTTCTAGGAAGGTACTTGCATTGTAGTACTGGCTAGAGCTCAGTGCACCTTGGACAGATTTTTGTCCTGTGCAGCTGTAGTGCATCAGGCTGTTAGTAAGGCAACATGAGTAGTAACATCTGCTGCAGAGAGGCTGAGGTGCTTGCTGGAGGGTATCCTGTCTTGGCCACAGAACATATATGCAGCAATTATTGTGGCAAACTCTATCCCCCTCATTCAAATTGTGTTGAATTTAACCAGCAGGTTAAAACTGTAGTGGAAGACGTGCTACGATATATGACCTCATTGCAGCAGTTTAGTTGCTTTATGAAATGAAATTAAAGATAGCTTGGGAGACAGCAGGAGGAGGCATGCAGGTCCTAAGAGCTGTTAGGATCAGAAGTGAGAAGACATCCTTTCATGAAAGCCCTGTCACAAAGAGGAGATTATAAAAGCAGCCTCTATTCCTTAAATTTGTTTTGAGCAGTGGGATGTATGATAATAAGCAAGCTTACAGCTTTTGGATTGGGGAGAAAGGAGATGATTTCCACATCATCCTGGTGCACTCTAATGAGTTCTGGCTGGCAGAGTGGCTGCATGACACATGAGGCAAGAGAGAGAATGCCAAAATTGCTATTATTTTGGTTTTCTCCTTCTTAGGAATGGGTGGCAGCAACCACTTCTGGTGGTTTCTAAGGCCTTTTCAGTTCCAGGCACATATGAAAAAAAAATAGTCAAATAGGATTTTAGAAGCTCTGACAACCTAAAAAGCAACCACTTGTTCCTTTAGGAAGGTTTCCAAAACAATGGCTGGCAGTAAGAACAAATGGTCCAAATATATATCCAGAAAAAATTCTTAGCTGTCAAAGTAAGTGTGGATTTTGCTGATCATATGGTTTGAATTCAAAATAATGCCCAAACTTTTATAGCTCCCACTGGATTCTTGACGGTTTTCCCTATTTGAGGTTCTTAAAAGAATTAGGTTGTTAGAATGCTGGTACTGTATATTTTGGATGGTTAAAGAGCTGTGGACATTTTTCTCTAGCCTGTTACGTAAAGATATACTCTGTAGAATTATTTGAAAGATTAACATTATTATCACTGTGGTGGTTTGAACCACTGTTTTTCACTAGGGGTGTGCATGATGACAAAAAGACTGAACAGAGTTGGGACAGCAGGGAAACAGTTTATTCATCTGAGGCTCAACCAGGGAAAAAAACCCAACAACTTAGGGGAACCCCAGACTTAACACAAAAATTACACTCGACAAAGTCACGCAAAAAGGGAAAGAAACAAGAAAAAGGGAAATAAATGAACGGCTTCTCAAAGGTCAGGCAGGCTGGCTGAGGAAAAGCAGGGGAAAGGGAAGCCGCTTTTCTCTCTCTCTCCCTTTGATGGTATCACTCCCAGCCCTCAATGTCTCTGCAAAAACACAAAAGACATGAAAAGCACCCCCCACCCCAGGGAAGCCACTTGGGGAATCTTTTCACTTGCGCTTGTGCTGGCTTGGCTCTGGTGCTGATGAAGGTGGGCGGAGTCAAGCCACAGGGCCTGGAAGCCGGAAGGAGGGGGGCCGTGCTGCTTCTCCCCAGCTCGCAGGAAGCTGAAGAGAAGGAGGACCTCCGTCTTCAGGCCTTTTAAGCCCTTCAAGTCCCGCGCGATTCTCGCCGTCTTCTTCCCAACTTCGCCATCTTCTGATTGGCCAGCGGTCCGGGCTCCACCTCTCTTCTGAGATCTTCAGTTCCAGAAAAATGGCAGTTCATGCCAAAAACCGCGAGCTTGTTGCTTGGAGGCACCATGATTTTACCAGCCGTGGGTCACCCACAGCCCCCTCGGAGCGGCCAGTGCGGGGCCTCGCCACCACTCCAGGGACTCCTGCAGGAGGGAGCCCCGGGACCGCGGGGCCGCCCATGACCTCCTGGGGCAGCCACCACGTCCACCGTGGACGCTGGAGTGCTCCCTGGGGCCGCTGCCCCCAGCNCAACTTCGCCATCTTCTGATTGGCCAGCGGTCCGGGCTCCACCTCTCTTCTGAGATCTTCAGTTCCAGAAAAATGGCAGTTCATGCCAAAAACCGCGAGCTTGTTGCTTGGAGGCACCATGATTTTACCAGCCGTGGGTCACCCACAGCCCCCTCGGAGCGGCCAGTGCGGGGCCTCGCCACCACTCCAGGGACTCCTGCAGGAGGGAGCCCCGGGACCGCGGGGCCGCCCATGACCTCCTGGGGCAGCCACCACGTCCACCGTGGACGCTGGAGTGCTCCCTGGGGCCGCTGCCCCCAGCTGGGACTGTGGGACCCCCCGCTGGGCTCCCCCATGATGGCATGGGGCCAGCAGCACCAGCCGTCACCATGCCAGCAGGGTTGGGATTGGCCGCCGCCCAGAACCGGGGCCGGCTGCTGCCCAAGGGGATGGGGAGCGGCGCCGCTGCGAACTGCCGCTGCTTGCACCATGGAGCCGGGTCCATGTGCGCTCCGCGCCACAGCAGTGCGGACCTGGACTTGCTGTGGTGCGGCCGCCGCTGCCAGGAACCACCACCCCTGCTTGCTCTGCTGAGCTGGCTCTGCGCCGTGCCGGGCTTGCCAGCAGCCGCCGCCAGGGAAGGGAAGGGAAGGTGCGCGTGGCAGCAGCGAGCCAGGCTCCACTCCTCCGCCACTGCCGCTGAGCCGCCTGCCCGTGTCTCCGCCGCCACTCTCTTGGTGAGTCCCTGCTAGGGGCCCAGAACCGGGGCCGGCTGCTGCCCAAGGGGATGGGGAGCGGCGCCGCTGCGAACTGCCGCTGCTTGCACCATGGAGCCGGGTCCATGTGCGCTCCGCGCCACAGCAGTGCGGACCTGGACTTGCTGTGGTGCGGCCGCCGCTGCCAGGAACCACCACCCCTGCTTGCTCTGCTGAGCTGGCTCTGCGCCGTGCCGGGCTTGCCAGCAGCCGCCGCCAGGGAAGGGAAGGGAAGGTGCGCGTGGCAGCAGCGAGCCAGGCTCCACTCCTCCGCCACTGCCGCTGAGNCCCCCGCCCGCTGACCCGCCTCCCCGTGTCCCCCCCGCCACTCTCTTGGTGAGTCCCTGCTAGGGAAAAACTGGGGAGACAGCTGGGGCAACCCCCGCCTCCCCCAAGCAGGAGACCGAGCAAGGGCTGCCTCAGTCCCCCCCTCCCCAGCCAGCCAGCCCCGGAGGGCAAAGGAGGGGGTATGAAGAGCCTGAGCTTTTTCTTAAGGAAAAATCCAGGGTTTACAACAGAGTAGGGAGCCACTGAACAGTTTAAAACATCCCTTTTCCTCCCCCCCAGGATCCCCCAAAAAGACCCAGCACTCCCCTCCCAAACCCCAACAATCACAGACAACTGAATATAAATTTATTTATAAATGGAGAAAACTAAGCTAAGGCAGTCACAAAAAATAAGTTATAAATTGGGAGAGTATTTGAAACATTGTTTTCTGGCAACCACATATTATTCAGTGGAATAGTTCTTTTTAATCCATTGTCCAGCATTTGCTTCCCATACTTGATGACAAATCTGATGTTCATGCTTGCCACCTCTCGTTCACATTTTCTCTTCATAACAAAAAAAAAAATATGGCTTTGGACTTCTCTCCAGTTGGATCCTAGTTAAGACTGCCTGTGTGACTTGGAGCTGTAATCTAAGATCCAAGTACACAGAAATGCATGTGTGACAAAACAATTTACAAGGGGGGAACGGTGATCTGGATTATCACTTCCTAGGGCCAATTTATGTTTGTTTAATCAGCTACTGCAGTGATGCATCCTAAACGGGCAGGAGAGACGAATTCACAGCTACAAAAAACTTGCCTGCAAAAATCCAGTGGTGCTAGCCAGAATTCAAGCAGAGCTATTGCTACCAAAAAAGTGTATTCCAGAGCACAAAAGTAGTTAAGAATTCATTAAGGTATCTGTTGTAGTTGCACATTGAGGAGGAATGTCTCCTAGATTTTCTTTTTTTTTTTTTTTTTCTATTTTTAGTAGTGTAGGACTAGATCCCATCATTTCTTCAGGTGTTCTGCTAAGACAGTTTATGCCTACTGAATTCTTACATTTATTTGTGCCACCTTTCAACATGAAAATGTGTGTTAGTTATGCATTCCTTCGGTTCCCCAGTTATCCCCTATGTGTCCCTGGCTCAAAAGTAGTGATAGCTGGAGAACTGTTGTCCCTGTTCAGAGCAAGCAGTAAGGCGTGATGTGCAGTATGTGACTCATGTGCAGCATTGTAACTGAATACAATGTCTGTTCCTGTGATTCTGTTGGTGGTAGATTCATTCAAATCGAAACATTTTTAGGTTACATTGTAAATATGTATGCTTTCAGGTTTCAAATAGGAAGATTAAATTGTCCTAAGGTATATGATAGTCAAGTTTAGCTACTTAAATAAGCAGTACACAGGTTAGTACCCTTATTTCTTACTATCACATTAAATAGGTAGTCTACTACTTTCAAAATATGGAGAAAAACCTCTTACAGCATTTACTGTTATGACAAATTCCTTGTAATTTTGCCTCCTAATCTTGTCCTGCGTAAAGCTGCTGGCTTTTAACATGCTCCCTGTAACAGTCAACCACAGTTCAATGGTGGGTTTAAATCTGATGATTCTTTTTGTAGTGAATCTATTACTTACGTCTGGACCTGCCTGATCAGTCATCCTGAGTGATCTGAGGAAATTCAGTGAAGTCAATCTATGCCATATCTATATCAAGTGTTGATGATAGATATTAAGATGGTTATGTTATAAGATAGCTGTATGCTTTGTTTTCTCTTTCCGTAATATTTGAAAAATAATATGGATTACAGAACTGTAGTGGCCACAGTTGCTGACGTTCGAGTGGTTTGGAATGCACAACACAATTTGATAACTGCACATAGGCAAGCAGTAAAGTGCTTGGTTCCCTTCTCATCCAGCAGTCATTCGTCTACCATACCCACATATGGAGAGGCACACTTCTAAACTGAATATTTGGAATGACATAGAGTATGAGTAGCAAACAGAGAGGACATATTCTCTTTCCATGAGGATTGATTCGAACAATTTCCCTTTGTAGTGGAGAAACCACAAGTTAAACAGTCTATCAGAGTGTGAAAGGGGTGGAAGGATATTGCAAAGTGATACAGGGAAGAAAGTGGATCTCAGCTGTTGGGTCTGAACATTGTTTTAAGTTTTGACTCAATTTTTGCTCAAAGTGATTGAGATAATAAGAAGTGGATGTCATAGAAGACTTGATGGCTGTTTTGGTATGGTTACAGTTTCCAGAATTGTGTGGTACCTTTGTGGTGCTAATTCATTGTTGCAAGGGGATTTTCTGGAATGCCAGGTATTATCTATTTTGTATTACCTCATCTGTATGTCTCATCTGTAAATGATTTTGAGAACGGGAATTCTCCAAGCAGAGAAACACTGTAATTTTCATATCTCTCGTGAGTACCCACTTACTGGATTTCATTTGACTTTTTTGAGAACATCGACCTCAAAGTCTTATGAAGTACTACTGGTCATGGGCAGTACTGAAGTCTCAGGTTTTTACCTGTATGTCATGTCATGTCATGTCATGTCATGTCATGTCATGTCATGTCATGTCATGTCATGTCATGTCATGTCATGATCACTTGCAATGATTAAGAATGCTGCTTAGAAATTTTTCTGCTATGATACCAAAATCTCAGAGGCCAGAGTTAGGCTGCCTGCTTTTTTTCCATTTTAGTTAAACAGCCGTGATATCTGGCTTAGAGAGTTAGTATGAGTAGTATGCCTAGTATAGCATGAGTGCTTTCTACAGGGATGCTTATATAATATAACTCACAGAAAGTTTTGGTCTGTGTCTACAAAGGTAATGGATAAGAATGGAGAAAAATCAAATGCAGATGAGAAAGTGGAGTGTTACATATGGCAAAATAAAGAAACGGACCAGCTTAATGACATCCAAGAAACACATATAAGCAAGATCCAAGATTCCAGAGTGTTAATCTCATTAGTTTCATATTATTATGCAACTGTCAGCTCCTGGACCCCCATGGAATCGCAGAAATTCATTGTAGAAACTGAATCAGGTTACAAATTTAAATTAATTATTGAAAGTTGCCCTAGTTTCTAATTTGAACCTGGTTGTGATTTGCAATATGGTATTAATGACTTGACAGAATCTCTTTTAAACAGTTGCTTGTCATAATGCTGCTGAAGAAGTCCAGGTGTTTCCATAAAACCTGAAGATATATTTATTTTCAGCAGGGATTATCATTCTTGCCAGTGGAATCCCTGTAGATTTGTTTAATTGTAATATGGTTGTAAATATGTGATTTCCATGGAAATTAATTTAGTCACAGGAAATCTTGTCCTTTTTTTTAAATACTGATGGCTTTACTAAATGTGATTGCCAAACACATATATGGTTTAAAGAAAAACTTGATTAACATATTTGTACTGAACTGCTCAGTACATGTATGTATTGCTTTTGTAGATGAAGCATTAACTGCTTCATTAACTGTCTCTCATAGATTTGTCCTGCTAGCAAAGAAGGAAAATCTCCTTTACCTCTATCAGGATATGTGCTGTTGAGATCTTGTCCTGTTAGACACTAGCAGCAGTAATTTCATAGAAACATCTTCATGTAATATTTTTTAAATTTTTAATTAAAATTTTAATTAGCTCTCTTAGTCTGTGAAAATTGCCATTAGGTTTATTTAAGTTTGAAACATCTTTTTTAAAAAATATCTTTTCTTACAATATAATTCTAAGGTAGGATATTTCCAGATCCTGACAGACGGTCTTAGTACAAATACTGTATTTTTAATTTTTCATGTTTTATTCTTTTTTCCCCATATGAAATTGACAGTATTCAAGTTATATCTGGGGATTTTTTTTTACAGTTATCAATAACTGTGAACTTGAATTCTGTCTTTATATAGTTTTTATCTCAAAATATCTTCATGGTTTTGTGGGGTTTTGTAGGGGTTTTTTTGCTTTTGCTTTAAGAAAGTACATTAAAATGCCATATTTGAATTGTAGGCAAAGAATCCAGAGCCAGTACTATTAAAAAATGTATCTAAGGGCTAGAGGATATTTACAAAAGCATATTGTTACAGGACAAGGGGTCATAGCTTCAAACTGAGAGCAGGTTTAGATTAAATATTAGGAAAAAATTATTTGTTGTGAGAGTGATGAAGCCCAGAGAAATTGTGAATACCTTATCCCTGGAAGCGTTCAAAGCCAGGTTGGATGAAGCTCAGAATAATCAGGTCTAGTGAAAGATATCCCGGCCCATGGCAGCGGGATTGGAACTAGATGACTAGATGACTAGGTCTTTTCCAACCCAAACTATTTGATGATTCTATGACTCTATGATATATAGTAGTAATATTAATTTAATTTAACTTGTTATTTACTTTCATTATAGGATTAACCTTACTGGGGCAATCATTTACTTGTTAGGTATTGGCATATGAATCTAGTGCCAGGAGTCTTCAGTTTCCTAACTTAAAAAAAAAAATAGAATCATAGACATATAGAGTAGTTTATATTGGAAGGGACCCTTAAAGGCCATCTAGTCCAACCCCTCTGGACATCTTCAACTAGATCAGGTTGCTTAGAGTCCTGTCCAACCTGACCTTGAATGTTTCCATGTATACGCTCCTGTCTTCTTCTCTTTGATATTTTTAGATGTCTTGTGGCGGGTGAAGTCATCATAGGCAACTACTTATACTAGAAATTTTATACTAGTGATTGGCATTAATTTTGAGACTGTTACCATGAGGTTCATCAATAGTTACTTTTGCCATGCTGTTGAACTGACTTAGATAGCCATGTCACCTAAATGATAGATATCGTTCAGCTGATACAACTGCATGCTGTATTTTCAAAATATAATGTATGGAGTTTTCAAAGTATGACATGCCAGTTTGAATTGTTCCATTACCTACAAGGATGAGAAGATGTTAAAATTGGTGATAACATTGATTCTTAGCTATTATTTAATAAACGGGTTGCATATACCCAAAGTTTTGGTATATGTTAGCCAAGTGTGACTCGGTTCAAATTTGCAGCTATCACTTTCCTTCCTTAAATTGTTCTCACATGTTTAGAGTTTGTCCAGATTAACCATGGTTTTGATCAATACTTCAAAAATGATCAAGCATCATGTTGTATGTTATTACATGGTTCTAACCTGCATAATGACAATAAAATGAAATCTGTCATCCTTGTGGGACCAGCTTTTTTTGTTCCCTAGCTAATTTCTCAGTGAAGACTTCTACTGAGATGTTTGCATAGACATGAAGGCCTTCTCCACTGATCTTTTATTCATAATTAGAACTGAGTAAACACTACTAGTAGTATAATTATGCTTTCTATTTAATCTATATGAATGTAAAGATACAAGATGTAACAGAAACATATCAGTAGATGTATGAATCTATTATACTTGTATTCAAAATCTGACTGCAAATGCTAATAGCTTTTTGATATATAATTTTGACTTTTTTTAATGTAATGCATAATTTTTTGTCTTTTTAGATATGGCATGAACTGCCTCATTCAGTTTGAGGATTTTGCTAATGCTAATGCCTTCCGTCTCCTGCACAAGTACCGTCATAAGTATTGCACTTTCAATGATGACATTCAAGGTAACAGACTCTTTCATCTCTGCACTATTGTGCTCAAAAGCCAGAAAAATAAGTCTTCATTTCCAGGGGGAAACAAATCTATCAGCTTTATTGTGATAGTTGTAGATGTACAGGTCACATTTTGCCTTGGATTTCCTTGGCATGGGTTTCTGGTGAGCTATGTTTGCTCTTAACCTTTCTCCTCTCATTTACACCTCATGCTTGATTTAGATGTTCACTCTTTGGGGTTTTTCCTTAATAGTTCAGTATGTGAATGTCTTCCACCATATAAATTATTGACTTCAGATCTTTGAGCAAATGTCAGTGGCTCAGGCCTGGACTATACTTCCTCTGGTTCTTTTGTCACTGCAGGGACAACTGCTCCACTGTTTCTCCCCACAACTGGCTTGATAAAGGTCAGATTGTATTTCACTTCTTAAACTGACAAGTCATTTAGATATTCATGTAATTTTTCTCACAGTCTCAATCAGTTTTAGAGGGAAATGATTCCCTAACTCTGTTTTCCCATCTGAATCATTTGTGGCAGCTGGCGAACGGAAAGTATCTGGGATGGGAAATGTCAGAGAGGGGGATTCCCCAGCACTCAGGCAAGACAGGAATCTTGTCCCTTGCCTCCCTGGAGGAAAGGCAAGCAGGGCTGAGTGGCAGTAAAAGAGCATTGGAAAAGAACTTTCTCTAGAACAGTAAATGCAGTGGCTTCCCTCCTTGCAAAGGAGTCTGAAGTCAAAACTGCTGGAGAGAGGTACCCAGGGAGGACTCTGGTAACACAGCTGACTCTTACTCCCTCACATTTTCTTGGGTGAAGGGAGGTCCTCAGCAGTGACAGGATCAAAAATGGGAGTTTAGTTGTCTTCCTTTCTCACAGTTTTCAGTGACACTTTAAGCCAACCATGAGGAGCTTGAGGTTTCCAGAAGTCATTATTTTGAGTCATGCTCAGGATTTAAGTCTTATTTCAGGGACTCAGTGCATGGCAGTGGGTTCAAATAGCCCTTGTTTTTCTGATGTTATGGATTTGGCTGTTACAAGCCCAGCTGAGTTTTACTTCCACATCTGAAACAGATTATGGGAAAAATCCATATTTTCTCAGATGGGAAATAAACTAATTATAAATATCAATTCCCTTTGTAAGAAGCATGGTGCTTCCTACCTTGCAGGGTCTGTTTGTAGCCGTGGTTACCGCAGTCCAGTATAGCAGGCCAAAAGACAACTGAAAGTTCCCCTGGGTGTTTAGAGTCTCAGCTCCCACAGGCAATTCTCTTTCCTTGCAGGATGAAGGTCCTTAGCCCAAATCAAAAGAGAGAGACATAACTAGAATGTGGTTTCAAAGAAATAGAAGGCAAGTTTTCCAGCAGAAGTGTACCAGCTATGGGTAAACTTAGCTGATGATGTCTTTTGTGTCTTTATTTGCATTTTCAGACCACTATATTCTCTCTCATGCACTTTTGAAGGTAGTGTTACGTCCACGTAACTACCTTCAGTAACTTTTCATTTTAATAGGATGTCTTCTTCCCCTATGACATGGAAGTAGAATAACAGCCCAAATACAGATTCAGTGATCTTTTATCCCTCTTTATATTCCAGCACCCATTTGCACACTCTTTTAGTTTTGATGTGTCTTTTGAAAGAGCTTTTGCTACTCAAGCACAGTCAGTACCTTAAAGCATGTTTGCACCTGTTTAGAGCTGTGCATTTGTTTTATGTGGGTGTCTCAGTGCTTATCATGTAGTAGCTGATTGCATCCACTGCTGACCCAGATAGACTTCAAACAGTGGCATGAATTTCTTTAGCCTTGATGCCTCTATGCAGGTAATTACTTCAATTATTTAAATTGTTTTAATGTTTTTCCCCACTCCTGTACTTTAAAGTTGTCTCAATTGACAATGACAAACTTCTGCAGCGTAAGCCAGTCTACATGAAGTAAATGTTTCTATCTGCACAATACTACTAGAGTTACAGCTCCATTTCACCATGCCCACAATGCTTCCCCCCATTATGGACACAGAGCCTGTATTTTATACCAACAAAAATATTGACTTGAAGAGATAGCACTGGAATGGAATTAACTTTGGTATCCATCATGACCTTAGATGTTATTAGTTTTTAACAGCTGTGCTGTTGAATTGCATCTTTATAAGAACAGACCTAACATAAAAATGTAGACCACATATAACTTAAGATTATTATTTAATTTTACATATATGGTTTGATTTAAAATATATGCTAAATGTTCACCAGACTGTTGTTGAATAATTAGGAAAATTATTTGAATTATTAGTAAAATTATTATAATTACATTATGACCGATTTTAAATTAAGACAGTGCCATTCTCAGAAATCAGAATTGCTCTGTTATAAGTGTTCTCCCTTTTAAGATTTAATTCTTTTCAACATTAATATCAAAATGTATACATTTGATACGTGGAAATCAAACTGTGAAGAAGGTGTGGAATTTGTTATTGTGGTGGGCATGGGGCTTCCAATTCATCCTTTGAACAAGAATTTGAAAAATGAAAAATCGAATGACATGTAGTAGCTCATACATTGATACCGTATATCCCAAATTCTGTCGTGATGTGCAAACTGAAGAAAACTTTCATAATATGAAGAGACATTTGCTTCTAAGTGAAGCACACTGGGATTTTTAAAATAAAATAATTTAAAAAAAAAACCTATTAAGACACATGTAGTATGGCTATGCAAAGTATATTTTTCTTTGAGTATATTCAGAACATCTCTTCTCCATTACTTAGTGGTAAATTTACATTGAAATCAGTATGTTTTCAAGTAAATCCACTACTGTAGCTTTTGTATAATATTCCATGTGTATATACAAGTACATGTATGTGCAAGTATTCCTCTGTTTCATTTTTTAATAATGATGGGTTTAAAAAAGAAATCCATATGCAACCACCTTAAGCAAAGAGTTGCACCAAATGACCTCCCACAGCTACCCTGTGCTGCTGGGACCCTGTATCCCTTTCCAAATATGACAAATGGTTGCTGTTTTAAAAAGGATACATTCCCCTTCCCCAGAGCATTTTTCCCCGTTGCACTGCTTGCCTGCTGCAGCCTCAGAGCAGGGAACTGTGCACACAAAGCTTTGAGGAGACAGCTCATGGCAAGGAGATGAGCTCCCATCTCTTAAAAGAGGGTCCTTTTGAACTAACCACAGATGTAGCGTTTGCTTCACGAGCAACTGAGATTACACATTTTTGATAAGAACTTTACTCTTTTTCCCAGTAAGTTTAGGAGATGGGAATGGATTTTTTTTTCCCTCTGGCACTCTATGAAGTGCTATTTGGTTGACTGGCTATGTTAACATGTGATTTCTCTTATGCTGTGTATTAAGAAAGATGAATGTTACTTTTACCACTCCTAATCTTTTAGTCTAGAATGTATACCCCAGATTTTAGGATGTGCTGCAGACAGTTCTCCCCTCTTCTTGTTTCATAGCTTTTTAAGATGAGGTAGGTAAAATTACATAAAGGAACTAAATAACAGACAAATGCTTCAGTGCCATAAGATGTTTCTTGCTAATTAAATTAAATTAAATTAAATTACATCCAGTATAATATATATATTCCTCATGTTTTGGGGCTTTTTTCATGATTTTTTTTCTTCAAATCTGTATCTGTTGAAAGAATACTCTGTGTTCCAAAGCATTTATAGTGTGCCAACCCCAAAAGGCCACGGATTTCCTTTGACGTATTCATGTTCAGTTGTAGTGTAGAGTATTAAGTAAGGCTAAAGACTCTTGCTCAGAAAACAAAGACTTGAAACTTCATGTCTGTTGTATTTTTAGAAGAACTCACGTTCCTAGAAAACTATAATGAAATGTTTGCTGTTACCGCAGTTGACACTGCTTTAGAAAAATATCCTTTTTTAAGTTTGCATTGGTTATTCTTCTAGAAATTTGTGGAGAATAGAATGGGTTCTCAAAATGATATCCATGAACAATGTCTATCTTATTCTGCACACAAGGGATTTAACCTGTTCTCTGTAGGAGAGGGCCAAGTCAATTCTCTCCTTTCTATAGCGATGACAGTCATAAAAGCAGCAAAATTCTGTTTCTGGTTCATAATATCTACGAGAAGTGGCTAGGCTTTGGCAGATGGATGTGAATTGCATTTTGATACTTTTCAAAAACTTGAGTCAGTATTCAGGGTGAAATTTAAGGTCATGCTGTAAGTCAGAGCAGTTCCGGTTAAACAGATCTGCTATTCAGGCTGATGGTGCCCCCCTTTCAGTAGGAAGGAATAAGGGAAGCTGCTGACAAGTAGTGATGACAGCCACTGCCAGGAGCGGTGATAGTGGGTTCAGTAATCTAATAAATTGGGTTATTATCCCTTTTAGAATCAAAAGGCTGAATAAAATTGTTGTGGATTACTTTCAAATACCCTTTCTAGAGCAATGCTGTGCAAATTGTGATTTGAGAGAAATGTTGTATTTAAGCCTTTATTTATATTGCTATTATAACCTTTGTTCTGAATCAGCCTCATAATGAATACACAAATATGCTAGCTCAAATCTCATGCAAGTAATCGATGCAAAATGTTCTTGACATTTGATGTAGTATTTTATTTATGTTTCCTGTATCTTTTATTTTTCCTTAAAACAGAAAATGGTGTAGTAATAGAGTTTGTCAAAGTATCCCAACTGGTAATACTTAGTCACAGTCCCTTTTTCTGGCTAATAAACTTAGCAACAGTACAGCAGCCATGAAGATGGTATCCCATCTTTTGGGTATTCCAGCGTTCATATTTTTTTTATAAATTTATAGTGTTTCACCAGAAAGCCACTTGAAGTGCAGCTTTCACAGCTCTCCGAGAAGTCTTCTGATGAGAGCAGTGTACTGAGATGGCCACAACTTCTGTCTTCAAGGGCTGGAAACAGGACCATACAGTGCTCCAGCTCAACTTTCCTTTTCAGGAGACCAGATTGATGATTTTAGGAATAATCTATATTATATAAGGTCTCTCCTCTTCTTCCCCTGCAAGAACAGCTGTGTAATATAAAATAGGAGAAAGAATTTGGCATCCAACCAGAGGAGGGGATTTTTTTCTTGTTGGTTATGAGGATTGTTTGGTAGAGTACCAAGGGAAACTGAGAGCATGTTCTGAATTCTCTATTTTGCCATTTTTGGTCTTTGCCAATTTGGCACTTGCCAGAGGAAGACTTAATTTCATCTGGGAAAGAAACAAGATGGCTCTTGGGGACTGTGAGGTGAAAGTGTGTCAGCTTGATGGTTGTTGTTCCCAAAGGCATGCCTCAGAGGAACCATTTTTAAGATTTTTTTTTATTTAGAAATGAAGAACAAGTCATAAAAATGACTGAATATCTAAAAATGCCAAATTTGTGTGATCTGAACATTAAGTGGGCTATGAACAAGGTGTCTTGTATTTCTGATGGTTGAAGGGAAAATTCATAATCAAAAGCATGTAACAAACTTTTTAGTTCTGAAGACACATGTTTTTTAACTGCTCAGGTGGATTTACTTTGAAAAGTGACTTTCTAACTTTAAAATATGTCCTTAAATTTTATTGAACATTACTTTTTATTTTTGAAAAAGTAACCATTCTTGAAACTCAGATGATCCCACTTATAAACCACAGATTCAAACCCAGCCTTCAATATCCAAATGACATCATTTAAGGAGAGGTTTACCCAGTACGAGGCTTCTTATTACTTCTGTTCTTTTAGTCTCTTAGCTGCATGTCTTTGAAAATCAATGGTCTGTGTGTCTGCAGTATGAATGCCTGTTTTGAGCATCTCCTTGAGTTTAATGTAGAGATTACTGTTCTCTCAGCTTTAAAATTCACCTTCTTTATGAGAAAGTAGAATTATGAATATTAAAATTTAGGGGAGATGCATGCTGAGGGCAAATGTTCAATGAGCAGATTCTGGGCTGCATGCTTTGGGTGGCTGGTCACACCTATTTCACGCTTTTTATGAAGGGGAAATCAGTAGCAATGTGAATTTTCCCCTCAAAAGCAACCAGATGGCTCGTAGGCAACTGCAGTTAGAGCAGTGATGATCAGGAATGAATTTGTAGGAGCCAGAGATCTCCTCCTTGCAGGTTCTTGCTGTCTTCTCAGAAACATTTCTGGCCTCATCTTTGGTTTCCTGGGGTTAGTCAGTGGCAGCCACTGCTCAGAGGAGGAAGGATTCTGTTCTTTTCTCAGCACTGGACATCACAGGGCCTGTATTTGTCTCCCTGTGGTTCAGCTCTCTCTGAATCAGATAGGCATTACAAATCTTCAAAAACTGTTGAAAGCCATTTTTGACTTTCAGTATCTAATTGTTAGTGTCCAGTACAGCTTTTTCAGTTATGATGAAATCAGTGCTGTCTGATATTGGTTCTTCAGAATCTCCTCTAAAAAAATACAGTGAGCACAACTTTGCTGCTGGTATTATCTAACTCATTACAATATCCGCATCCACAGGACATCTTTATGGGTTCTGCGAGCTTGTTGAAAACTTTCTCAGCATTTTTTCTAGTATTTAATGGATTTAAGTTCCTTGCAGGAATAGAGTCTGACTGTTCGAGGTTTTTTGGTCCCCCTTATGCCTAGGCTTTAGTGATGACAATAATTAGTGAGAAATATAAGCTTGTTGCCTGAAAATGGTAGTCCATGAAAGAAAGTCTTCCCCCTCCAACAGGCTTTGTTGAGGAGATGGAATCACCTTCAATCTTTGGGTAAGAAGAGTCGGATATGAGGTCTGGTGATTAAATACAACTTTCTTGAGCATGACAGACCCCGACAGCTAGACTCAGCAGTGCTGACAATTCTCCTGCAGTGTAGTGTATTGATTTGGGTGCCACAGCTCCAGTAACAGAAGAAACAGTTCAGAGGAGAGAAACAAGTGCTAAGTGTTTTAGAAAATATAACTTTCTGAAAGAGTAGAAGAACTGGGATTGTTCCACCTAAGAAAATTGGGTTGGGACACTATTAGTCTTCAAACATAATACATGACTTTTTGCAAAGACAAAAGAACATGTTTTCCAGTAGTAGATAAGAAGCCAAAATAGAAGAAGAAAAGAAACATTTAAATTTGGAATTTTCAACCAAAAGTATAGTTAAGCTCTGGAATAGCTTTCTGAGATCATAAGAACATTTGAAAGAAGACTCTAGGGACAAATTAGAAAAAGACATGTTGGCAGTCACAGAGGTGTGATTGATCCTACCACTGTGAACAAGACTGGATTAGATGCCTGCTTGATTTCTCTTTATTGCCCTACTTTTTATTGATAGATGTTTCTCACAATGAGGACCAAAATTTTTCCATTCAAAGGCAGACAGGTGTCTTTTTCCTCGTGGTTTTGATTTGGAGAAGAAAGGCCTCCACAGGCTAAATCATAAAACTAAATGTTAGCTTTCTTCTGTGTGTGGCATAACTCAAAGATAGATTTAAAAAGCACCACCAATGTTTTAGATGCCAGTAAACCAAAATCCCTTTCACAGTATTAAATAAGCTGGCCTTACTCCTTCATCTAGCTTAGCTTCTCTGTAAATGTTTGTGCATCTACTCTGACAACCTTCCCACCAGAAATAAAGTTTTAATTTAGTCTTATTTTTTATTGTACTTGAAGTATATCTGTTTTAAGAATGAAACCAATATCTTAATTTTCAGTATCTGGAGCCCTTCAAAATACTTCTATCTGGGCTCTCACATCCTTCCCTTCTAAAAAAAGGTCCTAACCAGAATATTCTGTAATATTTTGAATGTCCCAGCCATTGTACCCATCCAGGATAATTAATCAATCATATTTTATTTTATGCTACTCTGAAGACATTCCTACTTAATTTAACTTTTGTAAGAATAAAGTAGAGCAAACTCCAGTTCCACTCAACTATTTGTTACCACTCTCACTAATTGTTTCTTTTAACCAAAAGATGCTGGAATAATTTAAAATGTGATGTTTTGTAATTGTGTCCAGAATAACCAAATACATTAACTTGTGTTTTCTATTTCAGGAACGGCATCTGTTGCTGTTGCAGGTCTTCTTGCAGCTCTGCGTATCACCAAGAACAGATTATCAGATCACACAGTGTTATTCCAGGGAGCTGGAGAGGTATGTATTTTTATACACCAGGAAAAATTGTGCTATGATAACTTTCTTAATAATTAATCAAGTTATATGTGTCCACTTAACAAAAAGATTAAATGGGGGAATGATCACTAATACCTGCTGAAAGTTGGTTTTCAATTGATATGTAAATTTACAGCAAAATTTCTGATCATCTGGTCAACCCTTATATTTTTCATAAGACGTTTTTTAGAGATCTCTTTTTAGACCTGTAGGTTTTTAGCTCTTCAGCTGTAAATTATTGAACTGCTCTGAATATAAACAAACAAAACATTTTTCAAAGAAGAGAGAATACACCAGAGGAAATAAAACAAAACATATTTACACAAGCCAGTGTTATTTAGTTGGAAGCATTGCCCCTTTAATTTTTTTTCATTGAATATAATTTTTCATTTTTCTCCATATCGAGATCATCTTGCTGAAGGTTTTTATGCACATTCTTTTTTTCATACGAATATTTCAGTAACAGTTTCTAAGCCACTGATACACTGATACACTGTACTTATCTGCAGTGTGGGTTGTCATCTCTTGTATGAAATCTCCAACCCCATGCAGGCTTCTTTAATTTCATTAAATATCTGGTGCTATGTCTGTAGTTTTCAGAACTACTTGTATCCATGTCTGGCATGTCAATGGCTTAGTGTATCAAGACTGTCTATCTCTTTGGACTTCCTTCCCCTGGTTTTGCTCCATGTTCAACAGACAGTTGAATCCATGTTCTAATGTTTATTTTTTTTCTTGTTAATATTGTCACTGTGCCTATTGCTGCAAAGAAGTAATGGTAGACGTCATCCCTTCTGCAGGAGCTCATTTTTAATAAAACTGCTTATTTCTTGAAGAAAAAAAAAGGAATCTCGCTTGATTCTCAGTGAATAAGGCACAGAATCAACCCCATAAATATGTATATGAGTTGGTAATCAGAAATACAGAAGGGTCTCGGTTTTTTTGCCTGGTTTTCAATCTGTACCTGTATGACATTTGATCTGTTGGATGAAATATTATAAAATCCAGTAAGAATGATAGACGTGCCAGTAAAATATTGATAAGCGAGGGTTTTTTGCTCCTGCTTTCACTGGGAGCACAGCCAAGGCTAGAGTTACAAAACACATGAATAGTGGGTAAAAGGAGACTTACCTTCCTGACGGACATTTTAAAAAAAGATAAGAACAAAAAATCTTTTAGGACCGTGCTTTACTTTTTGGCATGGAGACTCTCATTTCCTTTGGTTTAAATTACAAAAATTTCAAAGAAGAAAAAATATTTAATGCATTCTAAGATGAATATCATAGAATGATAGAATGGTTTGGGTTGGAAGAGACCTTAAAGATCATTTAGTTCTACCCCTGCTGCCATGGGCAGGGAACCTTCCACTAGACCAGGTTGCTCAGAGCCCCATCCAATGTGGCCTGGAACACTTCCAAGTAAGTGTTATTATGTGGAATAAATGTTAATTCTACCATTTAATGGTTTCTAGTTTAAACATTTATTGCACTTTCCACACTCGAAGTGCCATCTGAAGATTTATCTGTACTATGATATTTCTATATGATTTAAGATTTATCTGCGCTATTTTTCTACATTATGGTTTCTAATTACCAAATAGTAGCAACAATTTATTGGGTTTACTTCATGAAAGAATAACAATTCAGTTTTATGGCTTAGTGAAGTTAAGAAACTTACCTAAATAATAGAAACACGTGAGCAGAGGAGTTATTTTATTTGTTTTTTATATGACTTTTCTTCTTCCTTCAGGCTGCGCTAGGGATAGCAAACCTCATTGTTATGGCTATGGAAAAAGAAGGGATATCCAAAGATGCAGCTACCAAAAGGATATGGTTGGTTGACTCAAAGGGATTAGTAGTAAAGGTAATATGATTTTTTCATTTCTTTAAATATCATGACATTTCTTGCACTCTGTAGATAAAGACAAGAACTTACTATTTGTGAAAGCAACTGCAACAATATATCTCTCTTGGCACAGCAAGTTATTTTGCTTTTCTAAAGTTTATTAAAATAAGGACAGACTCCAATACTTCTTCAGGGTGGAGAATGATTATGCTTGGAGTTCCTGCTCTATTTCTATTAGGGATGAGCACATAACGAAAAGAATTTTTCAGCACTTCATTTACAAACGTGTAAAGAAAAAAATGTTCAACTAAGGGGTTTAGTATTTCCCATGTTAATGCAGCTACTATTTTTGAGCACAGTCTTGCACAAAGACATACACGTACATTATTAGGATATCAGGCAAGTCATCCTTCTGCAACCACTGGGATATATTGCAACAAATAACTTCTCTGCACAGTGATATAACTCATGTTGCAGATGTTGTGGTCTGCAGTGCTATCAACAGTGGTCACAATTTGAAGCTGCTGAGAGACTTCATCAGTCACCCTTACCTCATTCCTTCCTATGTGCCAAAATAAAGAAACATATGAATTCCATGTGCCAGAATAAAGAAACTGGTATGTTTTCAAAGGTGGTTATGAATCTAATAGTTTCTGAGCTACTTAAAGGAAATGGATGAGAAGCCAGTGGCTTTGCTTTTTTGCCTTGCTGGTTTGTTTGCAGTGTTTGTGGTCATGTTTGCTGGTACCACACTCCTGCAAAGTGTTCTTTAGTTGTCTGATATTAAAGGTCTTTTATGGTTCACATACCTTTGCATCAGGAGGATGCATTTTGGAGTCAATACCTGTTGGCCTATTGAACAGCATCACAGCACCTTTCACTCATGCTGTTAAAGGAAAAATAGTAGGGGCATAGGCTCTGAGATGGGAAAGTATTACTAAGATTCATCTTGGACATCTCTTACCAGAAGGCACAGAAGTAGCCTTATAGGTACAGAAGGATGCAGGTATTGACCACTACCTAGAACACAGATGTATTTTGAAGGGTTGTGTTTTTTGGGGTATTTTGGGGTTGGTTGTTTTTTTGTTTTTGTCTGTGTGTGTGTGCTTTTCTGTTTGTTTGTTTGTTTTCATGAGTGTTTTTAAATCCTTTTGGTTTTCATCTAATAATCTTAAAGTGATTTTGTGTCCAAACATAGATGACTGAAAGCATATGTATTGTCTGTGGTTGATGAAACCTCGAGGTTGCCTAATAGGAATGGTGCATTGCACCATTTCTTCCATAAAGACTGGGATTATCAAATAATATCATTGAACTAAAATTACCTCTCGTTACTGTTAAGGAGACAAACTGACAGGAGCAGAATCACAGAATTAACAAGGTTCGAAAAGACCATTGAGATCATAGAGTTCAACCTATTACCTAACACCATTCCATGATCTAAATCATGGCACTAAGTACCTCATCCAATCTCTTCTTAAACACATGCAAGGGTGGTGACTCCATCACCTCCCTGGGTAGCCCATTCCAATGGGAAATCACTCTCTTTGTGAAAATTTTTTTCCTGACATCCAGTCTAAACCTCCCCTGATGCAGCTTAAGACTGTGTCCTCTTGTTCTGTGACTGGGGGCCTGAGAGAAGAGCCTGACACTCATCTGGCTACAACCTCCTTCCAGGCAGTTGGAGAGAGCAATGAGGTCTCCCCTGAGCCTCCTCTTCTCCAGACTAAACAACCCCACTTCCCTCAGCTACTCGTCATAGGGCTTGTGCTCCAGCCCCTTCACCATCCTCATTGTCCTTCTCTGGACACGTTCAAGCACCTCAACATATTTCTTAAACTGAGGGGCCCAGAACTGGACACATACTCAAGATGTGGCCTAACCACCGAGTACAGGGGAAAAATAACTTCCCTAATCCTAGTGCAGGAACTTCACAGCTCTAAGGCAGTAAAAAGTTCTCAGCTGCATGTCTATCCAATCGAGGTGGTTAACCAGCCTTTCCTCTCTCTCCCTTGTTTCTTCTCCCTGCTTCTTTACACCTCTCACTGCTAATTTGCTAGTCAGCCGAGAAGACAGGTTGTTGCTCTTGGTACACAGTGAGTGATTCCTTTCACAGGTTCTAAATTTTTGATGACTCAGTGACTGCATACTTTCCTCACCACTTTCTAACTTCTGCTCTCTCAAGCAGCGCCAAAATCAATCAGTGTCTCACACAGCCTCAATGTTCCTTTCCTCTGCTTATTCTTCTTGGTGGAGCTTTAATTTGGGTTTTGTCCAAAAAGCAGTCCACTGAATTTCATGTCGTGCCTGGAGTATATTTGTGAACTGTTTGTGATAGCCAGACATAACAGCTGTCTGAGGTAGATCAGGGCTGAATTTGTAGCCAGATGCTGACACAAGCAGCAGGAGCCAATGGTGCACATTTTAGATCATCGCTTGTGTTCCTGGAAGACCTGGGAGCACCAGTTTTCCCATCTAGCTATCCTGGGGGGCTTGAGAATGAGTGGGTGCTTACTGCTGCACTGTGTTTGTGAAGAGCCTGCTGGGTCTAGAAGCTGGAGATCTGTCAATGCAAGGCCTAAACTGGGCATAAGGAAACATGTCCTTGGTCTAGGGCTCTACAAGTCCTCTCTTGGTTTTCTTCTCCGCCAAAATGTTCCCCTGAAAAGTAAGAAAAATAGAAGAAAAATGCCTTCCCCCGAAAGAAAAAAAATACAATGTAAGCCTCTTGAGGCTTGAGATTTAACTGCTGGGGAGTAATATATACAGCTATTCCTGGTTTCTTTTTCTGGCCTGAGAAAGAATGCTGTGATTTAGGTCCACTTAAATTATTTTGACTTTAGCTGATTGTGGAAAAGTGCTGCAAGGCTTGAAAGTCTTTCCAGACTCCTAGAAATGAGATAAGAGAACTAAAATGGAGAAAATTTATGAGAAAAATGTACAATCAAAAGGACTCTACTGTTAGCAACGTTTTCATTATTGCAAAGGTAAGAATTGCCAAGCCACAGCATAGATCATGAGTTAACAAACTTTTGCATAAACTGAACTGACACTTACACTACTAAGGACATGTATCAATGGAAATCTGTTCAACGAGACTCCCTTCAAATTTGCCTCACAAAAACCTGCTTGGTTAAAAGAGTTTTACTTGAAACAGGAAGACCTTTTCAGTCCTAGAAATATTTTGATCTGTTGCTTTAGCAGTATGAGAAATAACAGAATGTCTGGAGACTCAGCGATTACTTTGTCCAACTAAACTAATTTTTACATCATTCATATTCTGTGTTGTCCTTTGATCATTAATTTTGCAATATGTGATTACAGATTTAAACATTGTTTCTCCTTTCATCTACTTTTGGTAGTATTTCAACTAGTTCTAACCAAAGAAAAATAACCTTGGGACTTTTGTTGACCTAACTGCAGTTTCCACCTTCTTCTTCTTCCCCCATCCTCAAAAGCTGCCACGAAGTCGCTTATCAGGAGTTTGTTGCTGAATTTTCCTTTGTGGCTTTTTAATTTTAGTTCAAGCGCAGCTGTGTTTTCATTTTCCTGTTAATTTTAATTCCCCCCCATGGGAACCATCTGTTTTCATTAAACTAAGTCTGATGACCAACTTTTCTGCTATGTTGTGGTGAAAGAGCTGGTGATGAAGGATGTGTTTGTAATATTGTCTATAGTTGTGTTCTATACTTCATTCTAGAGACCTTACTGCATTATTGGTGTCAGCTTGGAGTTGTTTTGGTTTTTCTAAAATTTATTCAGAATGCTGTCCCCATTTGAAATTAATTGTTTTCTAAAGGTGGGTAAGGAAGGGTTGCAGATCCTAGACTTAAACTATGTGACTTTTTGAAATTTATTGTCTTAAGCATCCCAATTCATTCAAATGGAAATTTTGATCTTTAATTAAAAGACACTTTTAAAGTTGCTTTTGCACTTCTGTGTACTTGAAGATGTGTTAAGTTTGCATGGTGAGATTTTGGTAGCGGGGCAGCTATGGGGGTGGCTTCTTTGAGAAGCTTCCAGAAGGTTCCCCCATGTCCTGCACTGCCACTGCCAGTCAGCTCCAGCATGGACCCACTGCTGGCCAAGGCTGAGTCAGGAGTGATAGTAATGCCTCTCTGATAACATATCTAAGAAGGAAAGAAAAAAGTTATTGCACAGAAGTAATTGCAGCCAGAGAAGAGCGGAATGAAAATATATGAGAGGAACAACTCTACAGACCAAAGTCGGTGAAAAATGATGGGGAGAAGGTGCTCCAGGTGCCAGAGCTGAGGTTCTCCTGCAGCTCACAGTAAAGACCATGGTGCAGAAGGCTGCAGTCTATGGAGGACTATGGGGATTCAGAGATCCATCTGCAGCCTGCAGAGGAGAGCCACACCAGAGCAGGTGGATGTTCAAAAAAGGGCTGTGAATGTGTGGAAAACCAGTGCTGAAGCAGGGTCATGGCAGGCACCTCTGGATAGAGGACTCAACGCCGGAGCTGAGATAGCTCAGTTGGTACAGCATGAGACTCTTAATCTCAAGGTCATGGCATTGATCCCCACATTGATGCTAATAAAAGACTGGTGGGTTGACCTTGGCTGGATCCCAAGTGCCCACCAAGCTGGTACATCGCTTTCCTTCTCATTTGGACAGGGGAGAAAAAATAAGATGGAAAATTACTTGTATGTTGATAAGGCAGTTTACTGGAGCAAAAGTTTATGTGCTCACAAGCAAAGAGACAAAAGGTTTATTCAGTACTTCCCATCAGCAAGCGATGCTTCCTGGGCAGCAGAGCTTAGCACATGTAGTGCTTGCTTTGGAAGGCGAACACTGTAAATAACAAATATCCCTTTTTTCTTCTCCTTTCTGTAGCTTTTATATCTGAGCTGATGTCATATGGTATGGAATATCCCTTTGGTTAATTTGAGTCAGCTGGCCTAGTTGTGTCCACTGCCAGGAACTTGCCCACCCCCAGCCCTTTGATGGGGGAATTTTGGGGAGATGCCACTGATGTTGTTGCACTGATGTGTTATCAACCTCTTTCTAGCTACCAATGCAAAGCGCCACACTCTGAGGGCTGCTGTGGGAAAATTAACCCAATCTCAGCCAAACCACATACAGAAGGTTATACATAAGCAGTTGGGACCTTTAATTCTGAATTTCTGAATTCTGTCCCATGATCATATTCTGTCTGCTGAATAAATTTTTACCTGTATAAAAATTTTAATGGATTATGTCTTCTACATTCCTTTCCATTCTCATGTTCTCAATGTTCCCATATTTTTTTCTGTTAATCATACAAATTGCATAAATGTGTGATGAACACATTTTGTGTCATCTTTAAAGCTGCCATAGTGTCATAATTTGCCATGATTTGTCATTAATGGCCAGATCTCCACCCGCGAACTTCAAAGAAAGCAAATTCTTTTGTGTCAAGTAGCTGAGAGCTTTTATTTTCTTTCTGCCTTTACTTTTTTTTAAAGGCAATACCAAGAACAGGGTAGGGTGATAGACAAGATGGTTCTTGGAACTTTCTAGGAATATAGTGCAAATAATAAGGCATTCTTAATATTTAAAGAGTCTCAGGAGAAACCCTCCTGCCCTCTGCCAAGGACAGCTGCTCCTGTGCTGAGGATGGACATGCTGATGGGCATCTTCCTGGGCTGTCAAACATGCTTCTCTTGTGGTGAAGTTTGTCTGTAATTTGCAGGTCAGCATTAGATTTTTGTATGCCACATAATATCTAGTGCACAAAAGTGCACTAGTTTTGTAATTTATTCTTTCTAGTTCAGCACAGTAATACATGTGACTAATCAAGTGATTTATATTTTAAATGTCTATTAGATGTGTGATTTTTATCCCTTGTATGGCCAGCACAAGAACATCCACGGAGATGTGATGGTTGAAGGCCTCAGAATATTGATCTTTCTGAGAGGAGTACTGAAATAGATCCCAAAAGTTTCTGTGGTCCTAGTTAATTAATATAGAGATAACCAGGTAAACCTGCAGATAATCCCTTAAAGTAATTTCATTTTCCCTCCTTCTTCCCCCATTTCATTATTCCTGGCAGTCTTATTTGAAAAATATCCTCACAACCAATTAACTGTCAGGAGATATGACCTTGATTAAAGTTTAGGCTTTGGTCAAAGCTGGCTACATACATTGTTCAAGTCTTTGCTTAGAGAATGATGGAAGAGAAAGAGGGACATTAGACACCAGAACTGGACTGACAGCAGAATTTCAGTGCCATATAGGTGTGGTTGCTGCCATAAGAGTCAGACCTTATATAACAAGTGAAGGAGTCTTTAGAGCTCACAACTAAATATTATAATATTGAACTGAATTCCATCCAGATTCGTTACAAATTTTTATTTATTATTCTATTGTATCAACAAATACTCTTCAAAAAAGTTTTGATTTCATTCTAGATAGTAATTTGATAATGGTTTTCATGTTAACCTTTATATACCACTTAATGTGCTGTCTGCCAGTTCTGCTTTTAATTATTTCTAGCTTTCTTGTTATCAACAGTCCATTATTCTGACACTTCTGTTCTTCATCAGTTCTTTTACAACTGACTGCAACTGGCTAGGACCTTTTGAGAAAAAAAAAAAAAATTTACATTTTAGCAAAGATGCAATACCTTGGGTGTCTCCAAAGTGCTACAATCACTCAAAGCAGCTTCTGCCTTATTTTACTCATGTAACATCCCAGTGAAGCAATCCCTGTTTGCTTCATAATTATTCTGATGTCTGGAGAATTAATGTGTGCACTTTCATCTTTCCTTTATCGTGTTCTGTATGAAGTATAAGTTTTGCAAAAACAGAAATACATTAATTTGTCTCTGAACTCGTGGCATTACTCATGCTTGGTGAGTAATGTATGAAAACAACTGAGGACAAGGCAGAAGAATGATTGGTGGGGTGTTTCTTTAAAACAGACACCACAAAAATCCCTTAACTTTCTTAGCATGTAGCTCTGACTCCGTGTACATTAGATGGGCACCTTATTTGGAAGGTTTATTATATCTTATGCTCATGTTGTATTATCGAAATGAATGATTGTTTTGCTCAGTTTTTTGTTTTTCTGTGGATTTGTGGTTTGCTCTGCTTCTCAGATCCTGTCTTCTTGAAATAATTGTCTTTATAAATTTTGTCCTGTCTGTTAACATTTTTAGTTCATTAATTATGTGTGCTTCTTTACATGGAAAGAGTACTTAATAAATTTTAAATAAATATGTTTTAAAGCCACCACCAGAATTACATTTCTTACTAAATTGCATCTTTAACTGCCAACCATTATGACAGTACCTCCTCAAAATGTGTTTTTTCACACAGATGGCAACAAACTGTTTTATTAGTTCTCAGTCCAAGTTGCCTGGTCTGGTTTTAATGTGCCTTCTTCACCTTTAAGTGTTAGATGATGGGCCTGATCAGGAGGCACTGTTATTTTAAAATTAGATCTTTGGTATAGGGATTTGAGTGGGCTTGTATGTTTCTGCTTTATGGTTTCTAAATGAGGTGGCACAGGAGTGCCTGTCACCTGTAGGAACTGGATGTCAGTTAACCCCTGACCTGTGAGTTCATGTCCATACCTCTACCTTTTTTATTTTGCATTTTGTGACTCCTTATACCTGATGCTGTCCTGGGATTCTGTCTAGGGGGGCAGCCTAGCCTTTCCCCTCCCAGCCTTCTCTCTCTGCCTCTCCTGTCCCTTCCCTTTCATGATTTTGTGGGACTCCCCAGGGAGGCCCCTCAGCTCCCAGTGCTGTATGAAGTCCCTGCTTAGACCTCTTCAGATGGATCAATAACCCTTAGACCATGGGTTTACTTGTGATGAAAGAGATAAAAAGCCATATAGAGACCCTCTACCAACAGGGAGATGTTTCACAATCTTCTCCCATGACTGTTAACCACTTTCTTTTTTCATATCTGTTTTTTTATTGATTTTGCTCTTAACTCTGCAGTGGGAAACTCACAGGAAAAATGCAAGTGAAACCAAAACATTTGCAGTTGGAAATACTCTACTTACTAAGAGACTCCTTCTGTCTCTATAGTCTGCAGTTTTTATGTCTTTTGTGGTGTTCATGTCTTTGGTATATATGAATCTCAAATTAGTTTATTAATTTATCTGAGTACTGATCTATGTTCTTTTGTTTTATAAGCCACAGTTGATACAGTCAAATGGAAGCAACTCTTTATATAAATAGATTTGCGCCTCCCTGGTTGTGAGACAGAACAAATGCCAGCGCTGCCTCTAATATGGGATAGTGTAGTCATCAGGGTGCTCTGGCTTTTTTGTAGCTGCCTCCCAGCTGATGAAAAGAGCAATTCTTGGAGAGCTTCCAGCCGTGCCTCTCTTGCCTCGCTGGCATAGACCTGCTCTGCTCTTCAGCCCTGGTTCATGGGGCAGTCCCAGCAAAACCAGCTCAAATGGGCCATGGCAATAGACTTCACATGGATGATATTTGCAAGATTTGCCTTCTGTTTTGTAATATCCCATATAGATGACTGCTGTGCAGTCTGGTCTCCTGTTTTTACAGCTGTTTTTTATGAATTTTCTCAGGGTTTTATTGATGGGTCATTTTTGTTTGTTATCTGAGCCTCAATTTGGCTATAATATGATGACATGAGTAACTTTCTGTGAAAACTGTGATGTACATTTGCTTGAAACTTGATCCCTGTTGATCAGACACTAAAACTAAAAACTTAGGACCCTCCCCTAAAACTAAGAACTACTTTCATTTCAAATCTAATATACAAGCAATTTTTTCACAAAAATACTAACTACTGAGTCTTGTTACGTCCTTTTGCTCTTTGAATTAAAAGATTCTGTGTCCAAATGACTGGTTTACTACTTGTAATAATAATATATAATACCAATTACTCTGATCCATTAACGAGTATAGACATTTTAGATATTTTTCTAAAATCTATGTATGCCGAAATTTTTCATACATGTCACAATCAGAGAATGCTACTATCATTTCTTTATATCTATACTTCATCTGCTGATTTAAAACAGTCCACATTTTAATTAATTTGCTAATAAAGAATTTAGCACATACTACTTTCCATTTGAGATACCATGGTGACTTCAAACATACGTGTTTTCAAAAATGTGCTTTGAAAACATATTTTCAAAATATTTATTCTCTTTTGTTCAAATCCAAAATATATTGTAGGTTTCTTGGTACAGAATTATACTCTGGTAGAGGCAATACTTTCCCCCTCCAATTTCTGACATTTTCAATGACTTTTTTGGGCTTAAGGTTTATTAGTCTTTTTGAGTGTTATTAATATTCTCAACCTTCAGCACTCTAGTGAAAGTGTATTGTATAGTTCATCCAGTCAGCCTGATTATGCTTTAAAGATATCACAATTGTCTTCATAATACCTTAGTTTTTAGTAGTTGTTTGGTTTTTGTTGGGTTTCGTATCTTTTTAATTCAAACAAATGTATTATAATGCCCCTAGCAAATTACTTATTCTATAAAAGATAAAAAAATCATATAAGAATATATAGCATTGTAAAGTATAAGGAAATGTTGGTGCTTTTTATATTTTTTTCTTGAGTTGCTGAATACATTTGGGAAATAAAAGGAAGAAGAATATATAGTCTCTTTTTCTACTTTTCCTTCATTTTTCTATTGAAAGTGTTTGTGTCTTTCCCTCTAAAGAGCTGCACAGGCATCATGTTAAATATGTTAGTTCACCTGCGGATTTCATTATGAAAGATTTTCTTTTCAGATTTGGGGAGTGTCACTTGATGGAGGAAAGATACATAAATCTTTGTGTACATCTACATATGTTAATAATAGAAAACATAATACAACTTAAGACAGCTGATGTCTGGCCTAGATGAGTCTTCATACAGCTATTTGAACAACAGTGCAATAACATCCTTTCATAAGAACCCCTGTTAAAAATCTCTCCCCTGTTTGGCAAGCATTGAAGTCCTTCAGTGAAGCAATGAGACTGTATGGATGCCTAGTGCACTGAAAAGAGCATGTCTTTAAACTGCCGAGCCCTTTTCACTAAATTAATGAATTTTTAATGTTGCTAAAAGAGCAAGACAGTGGACTTAGAAGACAAATATGAATGTGCCTGAAGATGATGTTTCTATTTGAAAGATTCAAAGATTTATATACCAGAGCTCGTTCAAATTCTTTTTTCTATTAGAAGAAGAAAGGAAATATCAGTGAACTGGATGCCACATTAGTATCTCGGGATTATGAAGATGAAAGGAGACCAGAGCAATTTCTGGCTTATGCTGCCTTGTGTTGATTCTCCTCAGCTCCACAGTTCCTAGCAGCCAAAGTACAAAAGCTGGCTAAACAATGGCTGGAAATGCCAGAAAATGGGCACCGTGCTTCTGGAAGATGTTTTAGTCAGAGCAGCTCAACACTGGCAGGTCCATCCACTTTGCATTTCTTCAGTGTCAGGAGAGAGACAAGACAGCAAACCACACAAATCCAGAATTGAGTCTTCTGCATTTTGGCTCCATTCTCTCCTTTCTGCTGACTGACAAAACTCTGTAATTTCTTATTCCTGCTATAGGCATTCAGGGACGGATGTCTGGAAGCTTGTACTACATGGACTGGCAACCCCTTAGTTTGAGGTTAAGATGCACAAAACGGAATTGTTTCTTCCTGCAAATCATTGCATGCCCTGTTGGCAGGGCACAGAGAAAAGCTAGCCTTACTCTTGCTGTCTCTACTTGGTGGAGAGTAGAATTTAAGAATTTGTCAATTTGGGGAGGGAGACTACCGAAAGCACTGTCCTCTGAATTATTGAAGTTTTGTAACCAAATCAACTGTCTGATCTTGAAATCTTGGACATAGTTTTTAGGGAAGTGTTATGTAGCTCCTTTAGGATCACTGAATTAACAATTAAAATACATTTCTGACACCTCTTCTATGAGGAAAGGCTCACAGAATTGGGGTTGTTCAGCCTGGAAAACAGAAGGCTCCAGGGAGACCTTCTAGCAGCCTTCCAGTATGCCTAAAGGGGCCTACAAGAAAGCTGGAGAGGGACTTTTTACAAGGGCATAGAATGACAGGGCAAGGGATTATGGCTTTAAACTGAAAGATCAATTCACGTTAGATATTAGGAATAAATTCTTTTATGATGGGGGTGGTGAGACATTGGCACAGGTTGCCTAGAGAAGTTGTGGCTGCCCTATCCCTGCAAGTGTTGAAGGCCAGGATGGGTGGGGCTTTGAGCAACCTGGTCTAGTGGAAGGTATTCCTATCCATGGCAAGGAGGTTGAACTCCATGACCCTTAAAAGGTCCCTTCCAACCCAAACCACTTCACAATTCTAGTGCATTTTAAAATATATATTAAAAAAATTCCCTCACCATAGAATTTAGTTTATAAGCATTTTTCCAAGCAAAAATCTCTATGTACATAGCTGTTGTTATTTTTGCTAAGCCACATAATTTAATATTTCATTCTTACTTAATATACTAGAAAAATATTTACTTGGAGACATGATTCATTCTGACTAATGGGATCAAGCTAATTCAGACCAAAGCTGAATAAATAAATTTAAAATTGTTTGGGGTATGTCTTGGGTTGGGTTTTGTGTTTGTTTGTTTGTTTGTTTGTTTTGGTTATCATTTTCTTTTTTTAGAATGGTAGAATGTCATGTGGGAAATTAAGGGCAGATAGAAATTAAGATAAGGCAGAAGTCAATCTGACCTAAGATGACCCATCAGGCTAGCACTAATCTTTCTAGCTAGTGGTCTGAAAAATGTTGCAGTGGATCACATCTTACTGTTTGAGTACTTCTTTGTAGCTAATTAAATTAGGGATGATCATCAGCGTCAGGACTTTGAATCCTTGGTGTTGCATAAATAAGTGTTTTAATAGCTCTGTTGTTATCTTAATTTTAAAATATTGAATACCTCCTTGAAAGCCAATCAAGCATAAAACTGTATGAAGAAGCAACTCCGCTTCATGAAGGATTGTGCTTATTTGTTTTGACTGAAAATGAAAATCAAAGAATATCAACATTTTTCATCCACTAAGATGTCAGCCTGACCTCTTGGCTGCTATGTACTGTGGAAAAAAACAAAGGTCCCCTTTTCTGAACCATCTGCCGAGATCTGCAGATCCTAGAGGTGCTCAAAACTGCCACAGCCTGCCACAGCCTGAAAAATCATCTGGTCACAGCTCTCGGAGGTGATTTCTTTTTTCTTGATAGCCCAAGACAGTCTCCTAGGGGTTGGGGTTTTTAAGGCCAAATTAAAAACTCTTTTCCTCAACAGCAGCATGATAAGCCATTAAGGAACCAGTGGAAGAGGCAACCTTGGATCAGATGGTATCCCACAGCACCCACTCCTGGCTCCCCAGGAAATCTGCCTCCAACCAACAGTTTAGAGTTAAAAATGGCTATTTATGTTTAATATATTTAATAAATATATAAATATATTTTATATATCTAATATTTAATAAATCTATTTATTGTAGTATTTGAGTTATTCCTAGCAACAGTCTTTTGGCCTGGAAGTCATAAATGTCTTTTTTTTTTTTCCTTTGCTGACTAAAAAGAAAGCTTCATATTTCTTCCCTGAAAATGTGAAGAAAAATTCCTGCTTTAAAATGAGATGGGTCTAAAGCATGCATGCAGACTGTGGGGACATCTGCTGGGGTACTGGGAAATGGCAGACTGCAAAATGTGTATTCATGATGGAATGATTTGAGCAGGAATATGCGAAAAATTTATTGCGGCATTCCCTTGAGGTTGAGAATTTCATATTTTATCCACAAAGGAAACCAAGTGCCCATATCTCAGTATTTCTGTGATAATAGCTCTTGAGGAACACTTAAGACGTGCATAAGCCCATCCAGGTATAAAAGTCTGTAAAAGAGAAATCTCTGGAAATTCCTGGGAATCATGGATGAGCCTGCAAAAGCTGGCATCCTGTGAGGCAGACTAGCTCAGTCAGCCCTGACCAAGTAACAGCCTTCTGTGGCTTCCTGTGGTATCCTTGGGATGGAAGCACTTTTCTTGCAGCTGGAAATGAAAAATGGCCTTTTCTTCTGCCCACCAGCTCTTGTTGTAGCTGTCCCAGAACTATCAGAGGAGCTTCAGTGATGAGACTGGCACAGCCACATGATGCCACATTGCAGAACTGTGGTCTGAAATGTAGCATAAACTTTCTTAGTTTTGTTAAAGTTGAGCAAAAATGTCATTAAAAAACTAATCCTGGCTTGTATCCAATGGTATATGCAGCCCTAAATTGAGCCAAAATTGTCAGATTCAGAGACTTTTTGGTGAAATTGTGGAATTAACTGTGTTCCAATACTTTGTTGTAGTCTTAATAAACTTGCTAAGATCAAGGAAACTTTCCTCTTATGAGTTAGAAAAGGTGTGGCTGGAGAGCCAATACATTCTGGCTATTTGGTCAAAATTCCATTTAGCATTCGATTTTCCTCATGTACTTCCCTATATGTCTGTTTAATCTGCTTCTTTCTGTCTGAAATTGTAAGATGGTTGAGTGGCTGGATCCTAGATTTGTGTTTGAAAAGTGCTTTTGCAGTGATGTTTTCTGCAGGCATGAGACTGAAACGGGGGGTGGAGGTGTACATGTTTCAAACTCTTCTGCTGAAATTTTCAGATGCCTGTGTACAGACAGAACTCTGCATATTGAGACAACTAATTTAATTTTCACAAAAATCCTGGCCCCCTTCTTGCACTGCGCTCCATGTTGCTTACACTGAGCTCAAATCCTCTTTGCAGCCCAGTCCATGTCAATGATACTCTATATAGCCCTTTCTCCTGCATCTATCATATTCCACTTGGAAACCTTGTTGGGCATTGGTGAGTGGAAATTGCCTTTATAGATCAGGACAAAAGTTGTTTCACAGCTGAGTTAATTTTGTTAATGCAAAAACGGTGCACCAGACATCTGGTTAGAATTATTTTTATTCCATCCTTAATAATGAATAACTCAAATGTGAAGCAAGTTATAGTCTCCTCTATAGCCTATATACTCACTCCATACAGTCTCTGTACTTTCAGACAAGAGCAAAGTTGAAAAAGCTAGGAGAAACTTTTAGTGTTGCTAAGTTGTGAATCCATATCTGTACTGTTTGCTGTATATCTATCTAGCTTTATCATTAGTAATTTAAAGCATTTGATTAAATGTTAACATGTAAAACAGCTTTAAGAATCCTTCAAAGAAGAAATTAATGATGTTTTGATATAATTGTTAATATAGTGGTGTTCTACAGCTGTTGTGAATTTAAAGTAAAATTATTGACTTTATCTACTGCTTAGAGAAATAGATTAGTCCTAAACTATCCTAAGCATTTGAGCTGTACACCGTGTGACTCTGTCTAATATGATAGATGCAAAAGTAGAAATGAAAATAGGACATGTTAAACTGGATACTTTGCAAACTGATTATCCCAAAATATTAGGTTCCATTCAACTTAAAAGAAATATATTTTTATTTTTGTACTTTACTCAGGGGCGTGCCTCATTAACATCTGAGAAACAGCGTTTTGCCCACGAACATGGTGAAATGAAAAATCTAGAAGATATTGTTCAAGATATAAAACCATCTGTGCTAATAGGTAATTTCTCTGACTTTAAAGCAATGACCTTATTCTTTGTTGAATAAAAAGGGGATGTGTCTTGTCTGAAGACAAGATCAAGTTCCTCTGAACAGAGTTTACCTTTGTGTGTTTTTAGAAAACACTGGGCACATAATAGACTCTATTAAGCAACTGAACAGGTAGTAACTATCCAAGCATGTAACACTGCTTTCACTCTGAGCCACTGATTTTACAAGGGGAATAATCCAAGTTGGTTTAAACCTCTGATGGAGGACCTTACCACCTTCCTAAATTATTTCTGGTTTAATGTGGATGTTATGATACAAATAATTTCAAACTTAGAGAAAACTGAGCTAAGCACGTATAAAACTGTGTGAATATGAGTGTATCTGAGTCTACTCTTTGCCCTCGTAGGTAGGTCCTTAGCCAGCAGTTCTTTATGGAGACCAAAATGTAGATTTTTACAAAGAGTTTTTCTTTTGTAAAAACTGCAGGATTGTGATCTTGGTAACAGATTGCTCAGGTTTCTGTAGTTTGGTTATTGTATTTCAGTGACAGTTTCAGGAACGAACTCCAAGTACTCTTAAATCTTTTTTTTATATGTAAGATTATCTGGCTAGTAAAATCCTTTATCAGACACTAGAAAAACTGAAATGTCACAGTGAAAATTATCCTACATTTTAAGAGCTACCTTTTTGACTATGCCTTGACAACATGGTCCTTGATCAATAAAATCTGCTTTTGACAATGATCATGAGAGAGGTAAATGAAGGTTAGTGTTTCCTATGCTACAGGAAGATATGATTGCTAGACAAAGATCAAGTGGTCTAGAGAATTTATTTAGTAGAATAGAAGGCTGAAAAGCTAGAGGAACAGAATAACTGATATTTGTATAGAGAAATATGTGTGGATGCTTAGGGAAAATCGGCTGTTATGAAATACAGATGTTTACTATGTGCCATTTTTATGTATAAAACTATGTGACTCTCCCTCAAGGTCGCTTTTGTTTATCAGTTCTGTACAATGAAGGCCTTTCCATCAGAAACAGCAATGAAAAATAATATTGGAGATTTTTTGGTTTGGTTGACTAGCCATTCAGTATCTTCCAGAAATCAGGAGGAAATATCTTGACAATCCTTCTCCCAATGCTTCCCTTAGCTCTGTCTCAGCAAATCCTCATATATATATTTCATTGCCTGTGATGGCTGAAGGAGAAGCCTTAATTTAGCTTGACCCAGTATAAGAAATTCCAATTTAAAAAAAAAAAACAGTCAATGAGCATTTTGCTTTAACTCATGTCTGAAGATAGTTGGCATTTTTAATATTGGCTATCCAAAAGCAATTTTAGAAGACATCAAACATTTGGCAACTGAAGATTTAATCAGAAACCAAGGTGTATAATGGGTTCTTATACAAGTATATCAAAATCATGAGTACCATAACTGTACATCAAACATAGAGTGTCCCAGCTGGTGTAGCAGAGCTTTTGCATCTCAGCAACCTTGTCCGTTTATAGAAGGTGAAGTACAGAGAGCTCAGACTGGCAAAAAATAGTAGTATGTGACAGGTGATACCATGCTTCATGTGGAATGAGTCAGAAAACACACTGAGGTGCCTTAAAGGAATGTTAGTCCTATAGCATGACCTTCTGGCGAGGTCTGTGCATTAAAGGCCCCTTTCACCTCTCTCCAAGGACCTTGTGCTTTCCCCAAGCAAATACCATGCTGTTCTTTCAGACCGCAATGTCTGGATGCTCATTTGAACATGAGAGGTTATAGTACTGACCCAAGTTCCAGGCTTTCCTCTCCCAGCCCAGGTTTGAATCCCTTTCCACTCTCCAGTTTTTCACTGGAGGTGCAGGGAGGAAGGACCTTGTCTTTAGATTCCCAGCTCTTGTAGATTAGTCAGAAATACGGGTATACCTGGCATCTCAAAAATATCACACACCTGACTTTTTGGTTGTCAAGTGTCAGAGGTCCAAGATGTAATAATACTGGCAGCATGTCTGCAATGCAGCAGAATGCAACATAAGTTAGGTGCTTTCGTGCTGCTGCAAGACTGACATTCAGTTCTGTAAAAAGGACTTATAGGTGTGGACAGTGTGGGGAATAGAAAAGCGTCTCTGGTGAGATGAAAAGGGACGTATTAAAAAAAAATTGTTGCTGTCAGGGAAGGTGTAAACTCAAAACTGGGATTATTGGTCAACTCAGCTGTAGAAGGCAGAGACTAATCGTCATGAAATCTGACACAATGGATTTGGGAGAAACTATCCAGTCTATTGGGTAAGAGTTTAGGAGCCCAAGTTGCATCTATATATTCCTTACTGTACTTACCTGCAGGTTAGGAGATAAATTTCTATTTTATATAAAGGGCCTGAGAAAAGTGAAAGGAGAAATTCACTAAATCATACAGGGGTGAAAAGGTTCTGCCTTATATTAGAGATAATGCTGAAGTTTCGCTGTTGCAAAATCTTTTATACAAAACTTTGTTTTAACCACCTGTTGGGAAGAAGGTTGAACTCCATTTTAAAGAGGGAGATAGGCAGGAAAAAGAGCTTTGTTCCTTTACAAGTGAAATGCATGTCTTACCTTGAACTGATTTAATTTGTCTACTGTTACGTGTTTGTTTTTCTTCTTTAGGAGTTGCTGCAATTGGTGGTGCTTTTACTAAACAAATTCTTCAGGATATGGCTGCTTTAAACGAACGTCCTATAATTTTTGCTCTCAGCAATCCTACCAGCAAAGCAGAATGCACTGCTGAGCAGTGCTACAAATATACAGAGGTAACTAAACATAAACAGCTCTCCAGTATACATCGTGAAAAGTAAATCTGAAATTAAATTTAAAATGAGAGGAGGACAGAGGATGGAGTAACGAGTACTAGTCACGTCTCTCTACATAAATAAAATGAGTTAAATTAAGTAACAGGTTTTTCAGATCTTATCAAGACATTTGCACTGAATTCACTTGCATGCTTACATTGAATTCACTTACATGCTTGCACTGTCATAAAAACATTTAATAGCTTTTATTGGTGTCAGGCAAGACTCATACTCTGTATTATAACTGAGGCGTCAGTAGCCATCAATCATTAGAGCCTTGTGTCTGTTTTTGAACTATACCACTTTATGTAATATATCCACACAGTGTCATGCTTTTCATTTGAGATTTTATAAATACTCTTTAGGGTAAGAAAATACTTCGATACATGAAACAAAATGTTTTAAATCATTCCTTATTAAGAACTGCAGCAATTGACTCCTCTTACAATGATTGCTATTATAGAAACGTAGGTGAAAATTAAGAGAACGCTGCTTCTTTACTAATTTATTACAGAAGTGCTAATAATCATATTATCCTGTAATTCTGTCTAGAATTTGAAATATATGAGTACTTGACTGTATGTGTTTCCTGGTGGATTGTGTTTGGATTTCTTGTCAAATGCAGGGCAGTTTGAATGGCAGTTTTGCAGTGTTTAAGAGACAAATTTAGCATGTCCATTGCCCACTGCACAGATGCAATTACAGCACAGTGCAGGAGCCAGGGAAGCAGTCTACATGAAGCGTTGGTTATAGTGGGTAACCACATATGGTAAACAGAGCAAAAGACACACTGAAGTATTTGATCTGTCACCAAAACATATAATAAGCTGGCCATGATAACCAAACCAAACGGAATATTCTTCTGAAGAGCTGAATAGCAACCTTGGCATATTTTAAAATACAAATTTCCAGTTCTCTAGAAGAGGCATAGATATTTCTGATATAAAGTGCCTCTGAAGTATTTGGCAGTGACATTTATCACTTCAGCAGTCTAGCATAAATAAAGACTCACTTGTCTTCCCCATCTAAATTCACTGCTTAGATTTCAGGGTGCTCCCTCCCCATAGAGGCAAGAGCCAGGGGCCTTTGGCCGCAGACACAGAGCTTGTGCAGTGTCACTCCAGTCTTCAGTCCAAACTGTAGAAATGATCTGGGGAGAACCAATACTGCTGTGCATGAGTCACCTCTGAGGTGCCTCTTCTGCCACCATTGAAGGGCACTTGATGGTGCTGGCATCTGCTCCCATCAGGGTGGTGTTCCCTGACAGCTCCTTGACAGCCCATCTCTGACAGCTCAGATGGTATCACAACTCTGAACGTGAAGGCTACAGAGTGATAATGGGCCTAATGTTCCTCTTAGCTAATGCCAATCTCTAGCAACATAAGCCCTGTTGCCATCTCTGAGCCACTCCACGGATTTCTATCCCTCCCTGGCTGTTATGTTCTGCCAGCACATAGGGCAGTGTTTGGGCCCTGGGAAGAGACACAGAGATCCCACACAAAATACAACATAAACTGAGTTAGAGCCAGTTCTCTTGTCCTCAGGACAAGTGTTATGGTGTAACTTGTACCCCTACAGCTGAATTCTCTAATTCCCCAAACAGGCTGGCTCTTCCATACTCCCTACATACACCAGTATGGGCATGGCGCCTGGGCCCTGTCAGCACAGTCCTACTTGTCATTACCCAAAAATCTGCTGAGAAACAAACAGTTTATCAGTACTGGCCAATGCCTGACCTGCTGCCCTCACCCTGCTCAGTATATGACAAAAAGGGGAACCACAAGGTCCTGGCAGAGGAGGTCCCACACTAACTTGTTGCACTGTGGGATGCTGTTCCTGGGACAGAGCTCACACCTCTGGTTTTCTGTTGAGCTGTGGAGTGGGCCCAAGGGCCTGAAATGGGAGATTAGGAAGAAAAGAGCTCTCTGCCTTCCCACAGCTCCTCAGAAATTGCCTCACCCAAAAATGCAACACTTAGTTGCCTTAGTGTAATTTTTGTGGATGCTTTGCTTTCGGGGAAAAAACCAAAAATCCAGTAGCATTACCGGTTGCTACCATGACTGTATTGTCCACATTGAGTTTTCCAGCTCCATATGTATACCTGCTTCCCATGTACCCTTCTTCTGGCATGGATGCACAAAGTGGATAATGAGTCCTGGCTTTCAGCTTCTCCCCTTCTCAATTGTATGGATATCTCTTGCCCGAATAAGGCAGCTGTTATTCTCTCTGACATCAGACAGTCACAGAGAATTATGAGTGATCTCTAGGATCAGCATGCTGATATTCTCAAGACATATTCAGTCAAATAGCTCTAATACCCTCTCAGAAAAGATACTAAATAGATGCAACTCAGTTTCCAGGGTGGTTGATATTTAGAAGGATGTGTGAAATATTTCAACAACAATCTCTCAACTAATGTGCTTCCTTTGGTTTTCTCGTTACAATTTAGGGACGTGGCATTTTCGCCAGTGGAAGTCCTTTTGGTCCCGTCACTCTTCCAAATGGACAAACTCTCTATCCTGGACAGGGCAACAATTCCTATGTGTTCCCAGGAGTTGCTCTTGGTGTCATTTCATGTGGAATGAGACATATTGATGAGAATGTATTCCTTACAACTGCTGAGGTACTATTATTTAAACTTATTTAGTAACTTAGTATTAATGAACAATTAAATAGAAAAAGCTAAAGTTTAAAATTGAAAAAATACTGCTTCCTCTGTAAGGCCTCTGTATGCAAGGTGTGTTGTTTTTTATAAATTCTATTTGAATAAGTTATTTTTAAAATGTTACGGTCATCTGACATAAACTTCACTTTCTGTTGGGAAGGAAAAAACAGAAAGCATTCGGTACTGGATTTTAACAGGTAAATTCTCTTATGTACAGTTTGCATGCACAGGCACACAAGTTTGATTTTAGATCGAAAGGAATTATTATTATTGATGTTAGTACCTTTGGGGTGACTTGTAGGTGTATTTTGCTTACAAAAAGTGTTCGAATTTCTTTTTTTTTTTTAATAGAGCTGTTGGCATAATTTTTTGTGGATCTCCCTTGTCAACAGCAGGTGGAAGTGATCCATTGTCTTGTGGTTGCTTGTACTACAGTTCTACACAAATACCATGTTATTTTTCCCATTTTCTTTCCTATCCTTTTCTCCATCCGTTCTTTTCTTTCTTCAGGCAATTTTTTATGATCTTTGTTCTGACATTATCCAACATGGGATCTCTCCTCCTTTATCTCCATTCAGTGGGCAAGAGATGAACAGACAGCAAACACTTTTTGTTCTAGGAGCCATTCACCACCTACTTCCAGTGATCGTTCCAAATCTGACATCCACTGTCTTACATTATCATATCATAAGTGCATAGGATTGTATCTTCAACACATATGGGAGAAGAATCTGACCTTTATTATTTTAGAATCTTCTATTCAAACAAAATAAATTGCCATCAGGAGTTGAACACAGTTTATTTTTTTTACAAAAAGTCCCCCCAAACAGTAAGTCAGTCTTTCTGCAGCTGTTTCTCACTTAATAAAATTTAAACCTTCTGTAGTTTTTCTGAGTCCAGCATCTTTGCTTCTCATCTGCTACAGTGTCACTGGACCCTTACCACTTCTGCCTCTGACTTTTTCCTTCTTCTCTTTCTGCATTGCTTCTGTTGGTTCTACTCTTGGCTGATACCCAGATCAACATAATGAATCTCATAGGCCTCGGCTTCCTTCTATCCAAAATGATGTGGATTAGCCTTGTAAAAGCTCCTGGACACTCAGCCGCCAAGCTCATCCTGCTCAAGAAGAGCCCAAGTTCAAACATTAGAAAGCCCCGGGCATGTTGGTCTGACCATGCCCATGCAAAGCAGTTAAAAGTCTGTTGCTTTGGGGGTTTTTAAAGGGTACAGAAATAAGGAAGGTGGCTACCCTCAGTTTACCAAATTAATGCTAACTGACCTAGATTCACTTCGGTGAGAATTTCTACCCAGTCTGGTTCATACCAGTTACAATCCACAGAACTTCATCAACATGCTTTCCTAGTCTTAAAAGAAGCTACATAAGTACCCTTGAGGCTGCATGGGCTGTGTAGGTAGCACACAGAGGAAGGCTCAAAGCAATGACATTAGAACCTTAGAATTACAGAACAATGAAAAGAGGATAAAAAGCTGCACCAGTTAGCAGATGCATGAATGCCTGATTCAACTCCTGCAGCTTCTCTAAGGAATATTTAATTCCAGATTCTTTTTCCTTCTGTCCTCTTCATGGATTAAAGGGAAGAAAATGATTCTTGGCTATCACTCAAGGGCAACTGATAGGCAGTGTGATCCTATGACAGGCAGTATGACACATGAAACTTTCTTGAAGGGTGCTGCTTTTGCTGGATTTTGAAAGTTTTTTTAAGGTGCATACTATGTTTGAGTTTGCCAACAGCCTGCCCTCTGTAAGAAAGTCATTCACAATTTCCATCTTTAAAATTAGTAAAACGCCCAGACTGTCTCCACTGGCTTAGAAGGGCAACGATCCATCTCCTAAGTCTTTGGATAATTATATCTTCCTTTAAATCCTCCCTTGTAATTTCAGTTGGATACAGTGATCCTTGCTTCTCTAAACTGCTGTGTTACACAGTTGTCTTACTTCATTGTAGAATTTGCTTCATTTTGGTTTGTGTAAAATGGTTCCTATATATAGAATGCTGATGGATGAAAGGTGGAACATATGTGGAATTGCCATGTGTTTCAAGTGACAATGTACTAAGTCAGAAAAAAATCTGTTTTGAACAAAGAAATGTAGCAGGGAAGTAAAATAGCATCAGAAATGGTGAGGAAGCTTTTAAATTCTCTCTTGAGGTAGGAGTTCTCTTGTGATTCTTCTGTTTTGGTAAAGGTTTTGCTACACAGTTCTTTTCCTTTAGTAAGATCCTTAAAAAAAATTGAAACGTAAAAATACATTTTTTTGTCTTGCACAGGAAGTCTCTGTTGGTGGCAAGATCCCTGGATAGCTGCTTGCCTTACTGCTCAGAGCTAAGGGCATTCACATGTGGTCTCCTTATGCATGTGAGAGGATGTGGGTGGCTGGGGCTCGGGTGAGCTACAGCTGGTTAGTGAACACGGCAACAGCTCATGGATTTCAGATGAGTCTTTGCCAGACAAGGTGTCAGGGGTGTGAACTCTGGGAGGGCTGTATAGGCCTTTAGCTGAAATTACAGTACAAAGCAAAAGTGTTGTGTTTTGGTTTTTTTTTTTACTTTTTTAGTGGACCTGCACCTCCTGTCTTCTTGCTTTGCCACCTCTCCAATTAAATTTGATAAAGTCAAAAATACTTTAACTAAAACAGATTTAACTTTCAATGTTCTTTTCTTTCTGCAAAGTGAAACAAAATGTAACTTTGATTTTGCATGATAAATCTAAGATACTGTAAGCTGTAATACTTCTTAGTTGCAGGCAGTTGCTCTGTGATGACAAGGTGTATTTTTCTAAGTCCTACGAAACACAACAAAAAGGACAGAGAATTATAAACTAATGAAATATTAGTTTATGTGTGACCTACACGTTAGTTCAGTTACTCCAGAAATAATCTTGTTAAATCTTTTCATTATAGATAATATGTCCTCAACAAACCAAGATGCCCCCATTTGCCATTTGTCTTGGTTGCTTGTCATTTAGATTCTGCAATAAGGCTTAGCTGATTTTTCTATGAAAAACTTGAATTAATTAAAATTTCTAACATGAAAATGGCCATATTGGGTTGGACTTAAGATCCAAACAACTCAGTATCTTCCTGTGAAAGTAATCACTGGCAGAAACTGAGGAAAAGAGGATAAATAAGGGAGAAATACAGAGTGATCCTTCTGCTGAAATGGCTTCTCAGTTTCTGCCAACCTGTACTGTCTTGCCTTCCTGTGATGATGGTTTTTGTATCCCTGTATGGATTTCTCCTTCATGAATGAGTCCAGTGGCTTTTTAAACATGTTTATACATCCAAACATCACTTGGCAATTAGTGTCACAATTATGAGTTCTGTGGAAAAAGAAATTCTCCTCTTACAATTTTCTGCTATCTGATGATTTAGTTTCCCTACAGTGTCATGAGAAATGTTCACATTCAGTTGTCTTTTGCATTTTCTTTCAGTCTTCTCTTTTTTTCTCCCAAGTCTGTTTTATTATTTTTTGTCTTGTTGTACAAAAAAATAACCTTCTGAACATCCTTGTTATGCTTTATACCCCTCATGATTCTATTCCATTCTTGTTTGAAGTATGTGGCACAAACCCACACACTACTCAAAAGTGTGTTACGTTGTGGATTTACACATTAGTTCAATTATATTTTCTGTGTCGTCTCTTACTTTCTCAATAATTGCGAATGTTCATTCATCATTTTTTCCCTGCCACTGATACGATGTTTTTCAAAGACCACATGAAGAAGGTATCATTCTCTTTGAAAGTAGTAGTTTCTGTGGTTTTTGCATGGTTTTTAATGCTGCTACAGAATTATGTCAGAGGGAATAACATGGTATATATACTATTGAGCTTGATACCTCTCCCACTTTTAGCACTGCCCAAATATTTTGTCTTACTTTCTATCAGTGCCATCACAAAACAGAAGTACTCCACTCCTGAACCATTTTTAGTGATGCATTTCACTAACAGCAGCTTGCTGTTGATTTCTTCAGATTTCATCTTTCCTGCAGAGCCCTGTTAAGTTGTTAGCATCAGAGATCTCATGTTGTAAGCTCCATTCAGATGCAGATCAAAGAGCAACCAACCAAGTGGCTATTATGGAGAGCAGTAACTAGATTTCATATTCTCTTAGCACCCCCTAGAGGGTTTTTCTCTGCTGTATTTCTCAATGTCAGACTCAAATGTAAACAAATAATTATTTTTTACTCATTATACTCAAGATTATAATCTCTTATTGCTCTTCTGTGTTGCATTTTCACTCCAAATAGAAAACTTACCACACCTAGCAATATGCAGGTTAGACTGCAAAAGAGGACATTGATTCTCTTTGAACCTGGAGTTACTTTAGTTCAGACAATTTACCTACTTCTTCCAGAAAGGATGCATTGATGATATCCAGGCATCTGTTTGATGCCATTCTAGTTGTTTGCAAGTAATGCACACAAGGTCTTGTTTCCCACATTCAACAGGAACTCCTGGAAGCAGTTTGCTCTGTTTCTTCATAGTAAATTCCCTCAAAAATGCACTTCTTGCTTTCTCTTTGGGCCATGTTATCAGTTGCATTTCTCAGTGTTTCCTGGACTTTCCTAGTGTTTTCAGAACCTCTTGGTGGGTCACACATGTTGCCACCAGATGTTATCCAGACTAGAATTTTTCTTCTATCCACATCTGGATCACCCTGAAAGGCTATTTTATATTTCAAGTCCCCAAATGACAAACAAATTTTAGCTAGTGACAATTAGACCCAAAGGCAGCCCCAGGGCCCTTTGCTTCTTTAAAGGTCTCTGTTGCAGGAATAGAGGAAGTTCATGAAGTAGTCCCATGAGCAGACAGTGCAAGCAGTGTCTCTTCACTCTGCACTGAATGTCCTCACATCCCATAGTAACAGAAGATTTTTCATATGGCCAATAAGTAAACAGCAAAAAACAACTTCTCCAGCTTACTATGCTTTCCTGATCTGTTCACTGCTGGAAGTGGCAACAAAACATTTCCAGTCTTGCTAGGAAGATTAAGCAGGAGTGTTCAGGCCATAGAGGAGATGCTGCTTTCAGATGTGCATCAGAACCTCTGCACTGTTCCTTGTTTCCCCTGGTCAGTCTGGTGAAAAATCAAGCAGAGAGCAAAAGAATTTCTTTAGTTACTTGATATTGTTGAGATGACAGACCCACTTCAGCCTTCAAGTGGAGTGGACAGACTATTCTAACAGCATGGGTTTTTTGTCCCAGCCACTCAGAATTTAGCATTAGACCTTCTATTTGAAATCTGACTGCAGCAACCAGCAGGGCTTTAAAAGGCCCAGGATGATATTATTTTGCTTTGTTCTGTGGTAGACAGTACTTAATTACATGATCTCATACAGGCTAGATGTGTGAGCTGGACACACAGCAAACTTACTCAGCCACTGGTAATTTCATTCAGAGCATTTTACACTTAGAGATTTCAGCTGTTCTCTGCACAGCTGTCAACTGTCAGAATAACAGGTGCTTCTTTGAATTTTGGAAGCCTTTGACCCAGTTACAATTGTTGGCTGGAATGTATAACTCAGAGTTAACTATTTACTAGTTTATGTGTGTCATGGACTTACTTGAAACTTGAATAAGTCTTATTGTCTGAGTGAGAAAATAACTCCTGAATTTCTAGTTCTTGTGTACATACTCCTAATGACAAGGCTGGTTCTGAAAAACCTAGGTTCTGCCTAGGCGGATTAAGCAGTATCTGTGTGATTTGCCAAAGCGGAAACATTTCTTTGCTTAAGACTAAATAATATCTAATAAAGCTACAGCTGCACCTGCATGTCAAGTTAAACATGTCTGCTTCATTTCTAGGTTATAGCTCAGCAAGTTTCAGAGGAGAATTTACAAGAAGGTCGTCTCTACCCTCCATTAGTCACTATTCAGGACGTGTCACTGAAAATTGCTGTGAAGGTAAGTCATTTCAGTCTTTTGTGGCTTCTCCCCACACTATATACATAATTGAGCATTTGATTTGATCAACTAACACACCTTCACACAAGTTGGTTTACGTCAATCAATACTGGACACGTAGCAGTTTCAAAATTAAATTTAAATTCATAAATGTCAATGTTTAATGCAAGAAGGAGAACTGTGGAACTACATGAAGTGTTTAAAGCTCAGGAATTATGTACAGGAAGCCTGCAGAGCCCAGTCATGCTGTCCACCAGTCAGAAGCAGGTTCCCAGGCCCCAGTAATGCCAGCTGCACAGCTGAAGGCTTTTAGCCCTTCATGATTATCAACTGCCTGTCAAGAGAGTGAATGTCCATCTGTGTCCAGGCACTGTTCCCTTTTATTCCCATCATTACTCTGGCCTATCAAAATAATTAACTACAGGGGATGCTTTTTGATTAGGGTTTGGGTTTGGGTCAGCAAATAATTGGTTGGTTGTTGTTTACTGGCAAATACAGATGATGTGGATGGATTTTCAGACTGACCTAAACCTGCAGTTTTCAAAAAAATTTGGTTGTCCTGGAGAGAAGAGGACCTTTCAAACAATGCATTTATCTCAGTTTCTTCCTCATTCTGTTTTTAGGGAGGAGGTTCAACATTTTAGGTTATTTTGCTTGTCTTCCGTGACCTTTTTTTCTCTAATTACTCTTCTCTCTCTTGGTCACCTTACTGTGAATAATTCCACTTGCTCTATATTCTTTTGAAATAATAACAAGGAGCCCTCATGCATGAAATAGTTTCCCTAGCTTCTCTCATTCTGTATATTTGAGGAAAAAAAATCCTTCTCACAGTTCATGTCATCTTAGGCAAGTAAAAACTCTGTCAAAATGTCACCTGGATTCCTCAGAGAAAATCAAACTGACTGTGTGTTTGGCAGAAACACAGGGAGAGAAATTCTACTTATGCATTTCATATAAAATAAAAAAAAAAAAAAAAGGAAAATGCTACCAAATGATTCTCTCTGCCTGTTCTCTGTTGACAATTTATTCCTGAAAATACTTACTCTGGCTCACAGAGCCCAAGAGGTTTAGCAATAGCCTCTGCCTTTTCCGGGAGAGTAACACTATCAAAATATTTTGGAATATCAACCATCAGGTATAAATTCAGACCTTATTCAACCATGATAATTATGTACACAGACCTCAAGATAAGCCCTTACGTAAACACTCCAAGTGCTTCTCAGCCTAATCGAGTTGGGGGTCAGATTAATCCTAGAAAAGAAGTCTAAATAGGGTGACTTTGGGCATAAGCTTCTCACCAAACTAAACCGTTGATGTTATAAAGACAGCAGGAAGATCATCTTCCTTTTACTCAAAGGAGGAGCGTTAGTCTGTTTGCCAAGTAAAGTTTCAATCAGATCTCTCCAAAGAGCGTTGCTGCATAAAACCAGTCTACCAGATATCTTTCATTTCATAGATGAATGTCCATGAAAGTCTAAAGATACACATTTCTCAAGCAGGTGTTCTTCAGACGTGAGAGGCTACTTTGATGTGTTTAGTGGGCTCCAACCCCTTCTAAACTTAATTTTTAATGCTATATTTGTGATGCATAACTGATTCACTTAGGTATGGTCTGGATGAGGAAAGAGCAAGCAAATATTTGTATTTCATCCAACCATCTCTAGAACTAAACCTGTGCACTGTGTAGGACTAATTGTTTCTCAGGGTTTACCTTATTTGAAGTATATTATCAAACTACAGCAAATAATAAACCCTAATACACAGGATGCATGGAGGCTTTGAACAAATCACACTTTTCTTACAGTGCTTTTGAGAAGATGGTAAGCATGATGATAGATAGCGTGATGATAGAAAAGCTGAAATTGTAAGTCAGTGCTTGGGGCTTGTGGGATATTTTATCCACCACTGCACAGTAAAAGCTAAGAGATTCATGGGCAAGGAGGAGCACTGTATTTGTACCAGCAAAGACATGCAATCTCATCCAAAAGTACCATGAGTCAGACTCACCTAAATGCAAACATTGCTCTGTTCCTAGTATTATTTTCTATATACTGGCCCGGATCCAGTGTGAACATAGGTGATTGATGAAGTCTCATGTTGATTTTGAACGAATTCCTGCTTTCAAATCCTGTTAAATGTACTCAAATGGTTTAAATGGCACTAATTTGGATTCTGCATCTTTCCAGATTGCAGAAGAAGCCTACAGGAATAACACTGCCTCCACCTATCCTCAGCCCAAGGACCTAGAAGCCTTCATCCGCTCTCAGGTTTACAGTACTGATTACAACAGCTTTGTGGCTGACACCTATACCTGGCCAGAAGAAGCCATGAAAGTGAAGCTGTAAATATTTAATGAAGAATGAACAAACCAGCAGCAGCTAAAAAGCATTAAAATATTAAGATCATTTCTGCCTGGGAAGCGTAAGAATAGCTGATTTTTTAAGATGCAGAAAACTTTTCTAAATCATAGCATTTGGTTAGAAACTCAGATCAAGAAATCATTAATTATACATCAGAAAATAAAAATTAATCTGAGAAATATATTTGTGCTGTTTGGTTATTTTGATTGTTATTTTAATTGAGATATCCTACACTACAGTCTGACAGATCTTTTTGAAGTAAGTGGTTGTATCTTGAGTTGAGAGTTTTGTCACTAACATCCATAGGAACTGAAGCAGACACAAATGGTACCATGGACAATTAAAAAATGCATATGATGACTTTAATCCATTACAGGTCACAGTAATTGGTCAATCTACTATTTTAAAAAAACCCCAAACTTCAAACAACTGTAACTTTAGAATATTTACTTCCAAAAAAACCCCTCTATTGTTCACTCCTGTGTAGAGTAATGAAAATTTTCTAACAAGAACTGAACCTGCAGGAACTTTTGTTCACATCTAATTAGAATATTATAACATTACTGACAATAACATTTAACATTATTAACATTTAACATTAGCTAAGCTAATGTCTTGTAAATAATCAAGGATTTAATTCCACCGCCAACATAAGTGCTGTTCTGATACACTGTAAATGTTTGGCCTAAAATTCATGGAAGTGCTGGAACAACACATTCTTGACAAAAAAAAAGGAGTGTCAAAATGCTAGGAATAGGCTTCAAAGAATTATTAGTTGTTAAATAACTACCATTCCAAGAAAAATGTAATATATTTTCTGGATGGCTCTGGAAACAAAGTGTACTTGAAGTTTTTTCCTACTACATATTTCTTTCTAATCTCTACTATAGAGATTATCTCTCAAAAACCAGAAATAAACTTTATTTGTCCAGCCTGTCAGCTTTGCCACAGCTGCAGATTGCAGGTCCCAAATTCACAAAGAGGAGAGGCCCTTCCTCCTTCACAAAGAGGAGAGGAACTTCCTCCTTCACTGTGTTATAGGGACCTGAAACAATTTTTGTCTCACTGTGCTTTTGGCCAAAGTTATGATCATATAAACACTACACTTAAAAGAGAAGGAATGTACAGTAATCATCATTCTGAGCAATCAGAAATACTGCCATCCTTTGCATTTCAATGTATTGCTATTGTGAAAAGAATATTAAAACACTTCCTTGTGCTTTACTTGAAATAAAATAATACCTGTTATTTTTGTAGTCATCAATTGAATGTACAGAAACACAGTCTTTAAACGGCTGATGTTGAGTGGCCTTGGTTTTAGACTCAATCAGCCAGACCTCTGCAGTTACTGCTTGGTACTGATTTTCACATCATGGCACTCAAGCACAACGTGGAAGGCAGCAGGGTGGTGGTCCTTTAAGGCACAGCTGGTGGAGACTTTTCAGTAGCATTCTCCAATTACGTACTATATTCATGGCCTTTAAGTATGATGATCATTAATTATAAACTGGAAAACTCACTAAATATGCACTCAGCATGCTGTCCCACAGGGAAACACTGATAGTGTTACTGAATCAGTAATTTCCTCTTATAAGCTGCTGGAAAGTTGTCTCTCAATACTAATTTGACATAGACAGGATTCTTAAAGTTGTATTTTTTTAATATATATATATATGTATAGGGGTTTGTAGTGGGTTGAAAAGGGAGGGGGGGGATATTGTGGTGCTTAAACCACCACAGGGTTTTTTTCCTATTTTCTATACATTATTTCCTTATGTAATGTAGAGGAAATACAACAGAAACACTACACTTTGGCTCATCTTACCCATTTTCCTTTCCAAGGTGCTTGGCCTAACAGTGTAAATATAAAATGCTGTGAGTTGAGCAGGTGAAAATTTACTATTAGCATAGGCAGACAGACACTTTGCTGCATGACATTCCTGTCTCTACATTGGTGGGTATGACAGATGGATGACTCAGAGGATAAGGCAGTAACTGACTTGTGGTCAGTGGTTCAATGTCCAAGTGCAGACATTTGATGAGTGGAGCTCCTCAGGGATTGGTATTGGGACCAGCACTATTTAACATCTTTGTCAGCAACATGGACAGTGGGATTGAGCACACCCTCAGCAAGGCTGACGATGATGCTGAGCCATATAGTGCAGTCAATGCACTGGAGGGAAGGGATGTCATCCAGATCAATTCTCAGAGGACTGAGAGGTGGGTCTGTGCAAACCTGATGAAATTCAACAAGGCCAAGTGCAAGGTTCTGCACCTGGGTCAGGGCAATCCTAAGCACTAATACAGGCTGGGAGGAGAATGGATTGTGAACAGCCTTGAGGAGAAGGACTTGGAGGCATTGGTCAACAACGCCATGACTGAGCAATTGGCACTCACAGCCCAAAAAGCCAACTGTATCCTAGGCTGCATCAAAACAGCATAACCATCTAGTTGAAGAGAGTCTCCCTCTCTACTCCACTTTCGTGAGACTCCAGGTGGAGCATCGTGTCCAGCTCTGGGAAAAGGAAATGGACCTGTTAGGGAGAATCCAGAGGAGTACCACAAAAATTATCAGAGGAATGGGGCACCTCTCTTATGAAAAATGTCTTAAGAGTTAGGATTGTTCAGCCTGGAGAAGAGAAAGCTTCAGGGAGACCATCTAGCACTTCCTGGTATCTAAAGGGGGCTTACAAGAAAGCTGGAAAGCAGCTTTTTACAAGAATGTGTAGTAACAGGACAAAGGATGGATGGTTTTAAACTGAGAGTAGGTTTAGATTAGATACCGGGAAGAAACTCTGTACTGTGAGGGTGTTTCAGACAATACTGGAACAGGTTGCCCAGACAAGTTGTTGGGTGCCTCATCCCTGGAAGTGTTCAAGGCCGGGGTGGATGAGGCTTTGAGTAACCTGGGCTAGTGCCCATGGCAGGGGTGTTGGATCTAGATGATCTTTAAGGTCCCTTCCAACCTGAACCATTCTGTGATAGCACCACTGTGTGACAGGAAGAGAAACGTAAAAATAGTGGTTTTGGCAATATAATTGTACAGGTGCTACCCAAACCATACAAGGCACGGGGTGATGTGGTCTTCCTTCTCCTCCCCCCACCCTTCATTGTTTGGACACAAGCCCTTGGATTTCATGGATTATTTGAATGAAGTGAGAGCAGATGCCTTGCAAAGCAGTGGGACACTAGACGCACAAACTCATGAACGTAACAGTGAGTTTTCCTTGAGCTGGGTGTGCTTTTGCTTTGGAAACCACATTCATCTGTGACTGCATGTACTTTGGTATCCCACAGCTGTATGCAGAAGTTCACTGCACCACACCTTAGTAACACGCAGCATGGTACAAATGAGGGGACAGAAGCATGTAATTCAGGACACTATAGTGTGGGTTATTCATCACTTTGCAAGGGCTTTGAGGTGTGGCCCATAGTGAAAATGCCAATTTTAGGGTCTTAGAAAACCAGTGAACACTTCTCAAAAATCTGTGGCAAGTCAGAACAGAAGTCAAGATAAACTACTTGAACCGTTCTCCTCAGTTGTTAAAGTTTCCCTTTTCACAGTAGCTGTAAGGCACAATATTTCAGTGTTACCATCATCTCCTGCTCTCCAAAATTGTAACTCCTTACACAGTTTCTCTTACTTGTCTGAAAGTTTGCCTTCGACACCAAATAAAATCTGAAAAATATGTCCACTTTGATGCTCTTTCAGGAATTCTAGGAACTGGCCAAGATCCATGTGATAGTCATTCCTCAGGCCATAATCACCATGTGCCTGAAACTGCAGGTCTTCAAAACCATGAAAGAGACGAAGATTATCAATGCTTCCCTCTGTTTCTATATTTTCCTCATGCTTGCATGAAATATGCTTCCAGTTGGGATATCTAATAACATGCCAGAACTCCTCACAGTTTTCTCGGAGGCCCTCCACGCAGATGACACCAGGTTTTCCAGTCAGGCAGAAGCCAGTCAGATTTAACTTCTTTGCACAGTCAAAAATCTTTTTTCTCAATTCCTGCCTGTATATGTGGTGGCTGTAGATCCACATGCGATGCAATGTTTCTTTAACTCTGTCTTCTTTTGAAGTACTTTCAGAAGAGATCTTACTGTTTTCCAAGTAAGACAGGCTGTTGTCCTTCACCCATTGCACAGCTTCACATATACACAGATCACCTGAATCCAGAGAGCTGATGTGAGAAGTGAGCTGAGTGTTGAGCTGCAACTGTTGCTGTCTGTGCAGCACATCTGATCTGGCAAAAAGCTGAGGAGCTACCTGAGGATACATATGGGGAAGGAGTACCTGCAAGTCCACCTTTACCTTAAAAACAGAACACACATACAGAGAAAATTAATTTTGCAGCTATTGAAGACATACAATTCTTCCCTGTCAAATGCAGATTATGAGGAGATGTAATTAAGATTGCAGCATCCCAGTGACTGGAATTACTTCCATTTTCATTTCATCCCAATAAGCCATTTTTTGTCTGCTCCTTTTCTTTTGTTGCATCATGCTGTCACTTTCCCAACATTTCCCACGTTATTCTGGCTGCTCTTCTGCTGTCTTCCAGAACTAATGCTATGGCTTGGGAGCAGGTACACAGTTACCCACAAAGGATATTTCTAGTGCATATTCTCAGTATGTGTTCTGTGTTGCTACAGTGATGAACTATGAGTCTGTCAGAGTCAAGGGCTTTTGAGAATTTTATCCCTTAACAAGCACACATCTGACCAATTAACTGAGCCCTGCTGCTGGATCTACCCCAGGAAAACAAGGCCAAGAGTTACATGAAACAGTTTTTATGATTGTACATACTGTGTATAAAGACACATGGGTGAGGGGTGTGGAACTGGATGATCTTTAAGGTTGCTTCCAACCCAAACCATTCTATGACTCCATGTATTATTATTATTTTAAGCAAATACTCACAATAAAGAGGAAATAAAAATTATGTGCATTTTAGGTCAGGAAAGCCTCTAAATTATCTCATCTGATCTCCTATAAACCCTGGGCTGTTGAGTTTCTCGTGATTATTCCTACAGTGCCTTCAAATGGAGCACTGTCGTTCTTTGGAAACTGAACCCAGCCTCTGGTCCAAGAGCAGGAGAGGATTTATGTGTTCTCAGGGCTTGAGGTTCCTGTAGACCCTTAGGGGGTTCTCACTACAGTGTACAGTCATATGATTAGTCCCACAGAGAGAAGTGAATCGTGAAATGATTAATTATATTTCTAACTTCCTTGACAATCTGCCATAATAAAAAAACCCCGACTACTCCTGTACAAGCCCTCCCTACACGGTTCATAAAACTTCTCCCTGAAGGCTGGTGAAAGGGTGCATTTTAGAAAGACACCTAAGCTTGTACCTAAGTTTTCACATAATTGTTATCCAGTAAATTTTTCAATATTTAACTATCATTTTCTGAGGAATATGGCTTCTAGGCTGTTTGCCTGTTCTCAATTTCTAGTTGTTGCATTATTATACACTCAGACCTATGTTCTCTATGCAAGTATTTACAGCACTTAGTTGTCATATTGTAGCCCTTTTGTCAATCAGATAAATTATTGTCAGTCCTTATACTGTAAGTTTGGTTTCCCTGCTCATAGGCTGTTTTTTCCTAGTGTTTGTGCGACTCCCCTTGATTGTATTCTGCCATTTGGGGCTATTTTTACATTACTGTATTTCAAATGCAGATCAATATTAGTACATGTGGCAAAGGGTGAAAGAGAGACTTTGCTAGAATAATGTAAAGTCATAATCCCATATTTTCATGCAGGGAATGCTGCCTTTGAAACACATTGGTTTACTCTGTAAACCAGTAAACTCTGACTGCACAGCCTCTTGTGAATGCTGTGTTCCACTGTATAGTACCATAAAAAATTCAAGGTAGATATTCGGTCTGCCTTTATTGACCAGTTAATACTCAATAACAGACAAGACTTTTTTTGTTACTCTTGGCTTTTGAAACAGCAAAGAGATATGAGGTGGGGGTTTCCCCCCTTTTTTTCAGGGTAGAGTTTTTAAGCATCTGTAGAAAGAGGAAAGAAAACAAGACACATGAACACGTCTACCTGGAAGGTCTCACCTTCGCCTCCCCGACATCTATAGCGATGCAATATTGGAGCTGCGGGGGCAGAGCTCCACCTGCGTTTCTCAGGTAGCGCTGCACGCTGGGCACAGCATCCTCATCCAGAGTGATTTCACCTCTTTTGGGAAACATCGAGAGGAGCATTTCCACTTCCAGCAGCTGGAGCTCCAGGCATTCTCTCACCGTGACGGCCATGGCGCTGCCCTCCAAGCACTCCTGGAACGAGAGGCCTGCATCAATCCCCGGCGATGAGCACACGGTGAGGTTTAGCACAGCCCAACACGGAAGCCCCTCTGCTCTGTAAGGGCAGAATCTGACGGAACACTTCTGGGCACAGGGGCTCAGCAGCCAGTCCCGCCCCGGGCCGGCAGCCCAGGGCCGTGCCGGGCTCAGGGATGGGGGGGAGCACGGAGCGCGCCCCCCGCGTCAGTGGCCGTGGGCAGGGCTGCGCGTCCTGCTGTCAGCCCCGCCACCGGCCGAGCCCCACCGAGCCGCTCGCTCCGCCCCCACGGCGGGATCGGGAGAGACTCGGAAGAGCCACGAAATTCCTAGTTTGACGTCAAGACGGTTGAATGGGGAAAGCGGAAGCTGCACATGCAAGGGAAGCAAAACAATTCATGAATGCGCTGCTTCCCGTGGGCAGGCAGGTGTTCAGCCATCTCCAGGACGGCAGGGACCCACCGCTTGTAATGATGGCTTGGGAAGACAAACACCATCACTCCAAACATCCCTCCCTTCCTCCTCCTTCCCCCCGGCTTTGTATACAGAGCATGATGTCNCAGCGTGCAAGTACGGAGAGCTGAGAAGGCCTTGGCTCTGTGCAATCCCTGCTCAGCAATTACAAAAGCGCCTCTATATTATCATCGCTGTTCAGCACGAACCCGAGGCACAGCCCCGTACCACCCACCGCGAAGGAAATTAACTCCGCCCCAGCCACAGCCTGCACACGGGGGTGGCAGTGTGGAGCCCGGGCGTGACGCCAGTGCAGTTGCTCAGGGCTGGATGTCCCCGGGACCCCACCCCGTGCCCGATCCCCCCGGGAGCCCACCCCGTGCCGGATCCCCCCGGGACCCCACCCCGTGCCCGATCCCCCCGGGAGCCCACCCCGTGCCGGATCCCCCCGGGACCCCACCCCGTGCCCGATCCCCCCGGGAGCCCACCCCGTGCCGGATCCCCCCGGGACCCCACCCCGTGNGGCTCCGTGCGGGGCGCGGCGGCCGCGGGTGCGGCCTGAGCCCGGCGGGATCCCGGGCTGGTCCCGGGCTGATCGCGGCCCGATCGCGGCCCGGCGGCTCCCGAGGGAATCAGCCTTGCAGGGAGGCGGCTGCTGGCCCCTCCCGGCGGCTCTCTGCGCCTCAGGTGCTCGGGCCCGGGCGGGAGCCGTGGCTGGCGCGGTGTGTCCGCACGGGGCTCCGGGTAGACGGTCCTGGGGGCGCTGCTGGGGGTTCCCTGCGAGGGCTCGGCGGGGCCGGGCGGGCGGCCCTCGGGCTCGGAGGAAGCGTAAGGAGTGGCGGCTGAACCTACCGGGATCCCTGGATCCCGCCCGTCGGGAATCGCGGCTCTCCGCGCCTCATCCCTGCGCCGTCTGCTTCAATCTGGTCGCGCTCTGTTTATCCAGGCGCTGCGGAGCCTCCTTCCCCCGGGCGCCAGTCCCTCCCTACGGCCTCTCCAGGGAATGGGATGCGAGCGGTTTAAAGCATCTTTGGGTTTTTCAAAGTTTTTACACTTTTCGTGAAACGTGAAACAACGACTTCTCGCACTTGTATCCGTGTTACTTGCTGCCCTAGGAATGGATTCGGAAGCCCTCAAAAAGTCCTCGGCGCTGCACCCGAAGCCTGCGGGGCTGGCTCTGCAGTACGGCACCGCTGGATTCCGCGCCAGGGCCGAGCGGCTGGATCACGTCGTGTTCCGCATGGGCTTGCTGGCAGCCCTCCGCTCCAAAGCCGTGGCTGCGACTATTGGAGTCATGGTTACAGCGTCTCACAACCCCGAAGTAAGAACAGCCTTGTTCTTGAGCATGCGACCGTGCTGGTGGAATGGTGTGGAGCGTTTTGGTAGGAGGATAGAAAGGTGTGATCAGTTGGGTGGGGTCAAAGCTCGTGTTGGCGCTGAGAGACCAGAACCTGAAGGCACCTGGACGTGCTTAAAGCGTGTGTTCAGCCTGTTCCCTGTAAATACGATCTCTGGCATATTCGAAGTTACTTTTCCCTGCCACCCAAGCGTCATTTTTTTCTCATGTGGTAATGGTGCAACATAGAAAACATTTTCTGTTGCAACATAACTTTCTGATGTTGTTGAGCTCAGAATACCCATGAGAACAGGGGAACCTTTGTGCAAAATCTGTAAGCTTTAAAAATAAACACCCAAATCCAGCAATTACATATCAGGGATGTAGACTTCTGCTGCTGTGGAGCATTGCAGGTTATTAGAATCTCCCCTGGTGTCACTGTAATGTCAAATGAATTTCATACCATAATTGCAAGGGAGAAAAAGTTGGTTACTTAATATGCTGGTTGTGGTACCTTTTTTGGGGCTTGTTGGAGGTTTAAATAAACAGCTAAGCTGTTGCATCCCAGAAGTTCTCCAGCTTTAAAGAAGCAACGTGATGGCTGCCTTCAAACAGATTTTACTAAGTTTTCCTCCTGTAGACTTAGTATCTCTTGGTTTTTTTTTCTGCTAAGGAAGACAATGGCATAAAGCTGGTTGATCCTCTTGGAGAAATGCTGCACCCTTCCTGGGAAGAGTATGCCACACAACTAGCAAATGCAGAGGAGCAGGAACTACAGAAAGTGATAAATGAGATCTGCCAAAAAGCAGCAGTGAACCTGCACAAGGATGCTTCAGTTTTCATTGGTAGAGACACCAGGTAATTACAAAGTGCTGTAGATGTGCCAGTGCTGTGTTCATGGGTGCTTTTGGGATGTTTTGCCCTCTGCAGACAGATTATGCTTTTTAAGTGCCTAAATTGGTGGTTACGGCAATAAGCAGAGGTTTTCCACTGCTGTTCCTGTGTCAGCTTCCTTGATAGCTATGAGAACTTGCTAGCACTGTTTCTGAACAGGATGCTTTTTTGTGGGTTCTCTGTCATGTCCACCTGTGTTCAGCTGTTTGCTTGTCTTTGCAATTCCCCAGAGTGTTGACTTTCAGACTTCTTTATTGAGAATTGCAAGGGTTGTCAGTTGTATTTGTTGTTTTCCAGGCCAAGCAGCAAGAAACTCTCACAGTCAGTAATAGATGGTATCCTTTGTCTAGGGGGTCACTACCACGGTATGTTAAACCTCTGGAATTCTAGGCTGATTTCAAGTTTTTTATGGAGATGTGACTCTTTTATGTCGACCTAAAGCAGTAGCCCAGATACATTTCTGTTTCTGCTTCTAACAGTGTCCTTTCAGGGTAGTTGTGTGGCTTTAATTCAAGGAGGGATGGGGAATCATCTTTTCATAACAGAACTTGAAAAATGTCATGCGTTTCCTGCACTGCATTTGTCTGCATCCTGTACAACTTTTAATTAACAATTAATTTACAATTCTATTTCTAACTATTGTGCCTTTTATTTCATGCTAGATTATGGTCTGGTGACAACACCACAGCTACATTACATGGTCTGCTGTCAAAACACCCAGGGGCACTATGGGAAAGCAACAATGGAAGGCTATTATGAAAAACTGTCCAAAGCTTTCCTGGAACTGATAAAACAGGTGAATAATAGGTGTTGTTTTCTTCATGCAAATGTAGAAAATGAAGATCTTCTGATTGTTTGCCTGCTTGGGCCTGAATTCTTGAATTCAGTGTGCCTCTAGGTGTGGTTTCACTAGGGTAAGAGTTCATTTTGCCCTTTCTTCCCTTGTGCTAAGTCTCATAGCTCTGGAGAGAGCCAGAGGCACTTGAAGATTGACTGTGCCAATGGAATAGGAGCCCTGAAACTATCAGAGATGAAGCCCTACTTTCCACAAGAGGTGCTAATTCACATATGTAATGATGGAACCCAGGAGAAACTCAATCACTTATGTGGTGCAGACTTTGTGAAAGTTCACCAGAAACCACCTGGAGGTATGTTACTCATAATTTTATATCCCTTTACCTCCTCTCCAGGTCTGAAAGTGAAGGGTCTAGCAAGAGTGCATCATTTTCAGATAAGCTGATCTCTCTGTTTCTTACCAAGTGACTGTATGAATGGTTCTGCTTGTGCAATGGAAAGAGAAAATCGTATGGCCAGGTTTGGCACATCCCTGGTGTATGTTAGTCTAAACTGTTTGGAGGAGTACAGTATCTCTCTGAATGGCTGAAATATGTTTGACAATCTGTTCTGAATGTTAAGCTGGCAGAGTCCAAAGATCAGGCAGGACTGGTTTAATGTTATTTGTTTTACTTCCCATTGTGTTATGAAGAAACATTTACAATGTGGGCTGGGTTTGCAAGGGTTCCTGAAGAAAAGCAAGATGTACCTTAATAAAGAGCAGCTTATTTCTGTGTGGCACTGCTGCGTCAGTGAGGACTGTTTCCTAGCCTGGAAAGTTTGTAAGGCAGGTACTCCTTATGCATTATATACATTATTGTATAAGTTGAATATCAAACGCGCTGAATGTGAGGTATGTTATAGCCAGAATATCCAGCTGTATGCATTTTGTACAGCTCTGAGAAACCTTGGTGATGGCTGCTTTGAAGAGGGGTGGTTTTTTTCAATGTTAGGATTTATGTGTCACCTCCTTTTATTATTGCACTTCAGCAGTGGCTTTGCTGGTGTGGGGGTGCATCCTTGCCTTGTGTTAGGAAAGTTTATCCCCTGTGTGTAAGCAATCAAAGGGGATGTGCAGGTCTGGCAAGTAGGAACAGAATAAAATCAAATAATATTTCCCGAGGAAAAGCATTTCTTGGTACAAAGGAAAAATAAATAATTTCCATGTGTCTCTGAGGGTGAAGTACAGGGTGTGCTCTGCCAGGGGCGGGGAAGTGCATGCAGGCTCAGCGCTGCCCAGTGTGCCACACCCCGCACAGAGGGAGGGGCAGGGAGGGAGGGCTGGGTGGTGCCCTGTGTCCAGCCAAGGCCAGTCAGCTGCTACTCGCTGCCTCAGGCTCCTGCCTTTTTGTCTGGCAGGTCCCTGGGTGTCACTCTGCCAACACCGTCTCAGAGGGGGAAAGAAATCCACCTCTGTGGGTGATGTGTGCAGCTGTGGTGGATGGATGTCTGCTTGGTGGTGACTGGGGGCATGAAAAAAGGGGTGGGTGCTCTGCTGCTGCTGGATTTTTAACCTTGTGCCTTCACTGACACGACGCCCTTGTTTCGGCAGTTCAGAGATGTGACTGCACACAGTAGTTCTGGGACTGGTTTTCATGCCCATCTTGGGAGAAGGTGTAGCATCATTAATGTTTAGATGCACCTTTGATGTCAGTATTTATATTTTTGATCTGAATATGCACTTTTCATTTGCGAGTCAGTCCGGGTCGTTGCATGTCTCTTAGTAAAAGCAAATCTGTTTGAGAGTGCTATTTCTGTGTGTGTTCACAGTGCTAAGTTCTGCATGAGATCCACACTTGGACTAATTTAAACCTTTTGTGTTTTTTTGTGTCTGTAACTTGGATTTGTAACTGTGTGCACTAGGACTAGACATGAAGCCCAATGAGAGATGCTGCTCATTTGATGGTGATGCAGATAGAATTGTTTATTACTATAAGGACACGGCCGGGCATTTTCACCTAATCGATGGAGATAAAATAGCAACTTTAATTAGTATCTTCCTTAAAGAACTTCTTGCCAAGGTAACTTTGACATCCGAAGTGAATGCTGGTGATTAGTTTAATTTATAAAGTGCAGGATAGTTTAAAGAACTTGGTTTTGGCAGCCAAGGGTTTGTGTGTTACTGTTCCAAAACCACCCGCTGCCACATAGCATCCTCTCTCCACAGGGGGTAAAGGAAAAAGTTGTCTTTTTTTGCAGAAGTCCTCTTGGACTCGGTGGCTGTAATACTAAACCTAGACAAGGTAACCTGATCTTGTTTTCTTGGAGACCAGCTCATATCTGTGGCAGAAAAGTTGGCCAGTGAGGAGAACTTGTGCTTGCCACCAGCCTGTGCTGTGCTTGCTTTACACTGGAAGCTTTGACTTTACTGCTTGTGGGTGTGGCCTCATGGAATCCCATGTGTGAATCTGAAAAAGGGGTTTGGAAAATCTGAGCTTGGAGAGCAGCTTCAGGTAGCCACAATTAAAAACAAAACAGGGTGTACAAAGACTTGAACAGAATTCATGTTGTTTTAGACATATAGAGGTTGTCTGTGAGCTTGTGCCTTCCTCTGGTTTTAAGTGTATGTTTAAGAATTCTGATTATCCTTCAATTTATCCTACTTGTTTGGCTATGTGCTGATTGGACAGTAAAGCCCTTGGCTTCTTGGTTTGCTCAGGTGAGACAGAACTTCAAGATGGCTGTGGTACAAACAGCATATGCCAACGGGAGCTCGACACGCTACCTTGAGGAAACAGTGAAGGTATTCTCCATATTTTGCCTTGGTAGTTTTCTCAAATGTTCTTTAATGCAAATTTGTTTACTTTTAAAATAAATGCTTCTGTAATATGATTGCTAGGAAAACTTAAATTGGGTGAGAATAAATCACTCCTTCAAATCAGCAGTACTGGCAATACGCTTGGTGGCAAAGGAGACCCAGGAGAGCAAAGCTGAGAAAGTTCTAGTCAGCTTTTACTAGTTCAAGGAAAGTTCAACAAAATCCCTTGTTACTTCTCAAACAAGCTGAGGACTTTGTAGCTTTGCAACAAAGTAAGTCGGTAAAGGCTCCTTTATACTTTGACACTGGTTGGTTAATTTTCTGCAACAGGCTCAGTGTTGTTCACTACAGAAATTGAGCAGAGGTATTATTTCTGTTTGTAAAGGAATCTGGTGTGTTCCCTGAAACCACAAACTAAATTGGGTTTTTCTAGGTTTGGAGTTTATTTCTTGATTTCTTTAATTAGCTTTTATGTACACTTGAATATATTAAGTCTTTTTTAATCGGGTCTGCAGAAATACTGGAGAATTTTAGCTCTGTGGAGTCAGTAGCTGTGAAACATCATTAGTTTGTAACAAACTGTCCAGGTTCCGGCACTGCTCAGCTGGTGTCACTTCACCTGCAGTTCCCACCTTTTGAGGACAGTCTGTAATGTCATTGTCATTCTCTGCATATCCTTGGGCTGCAGGTACCTGTGCACTGTGTCAAAACAGGAGTGAAACACTTGCATCACAAGGCCCAGGAGTTTGATGTTGGTGTTTATTTTGAGGCAAATGGACATGGTACAGTGAGTATTAGCATGTAATGTTTATGACCAGCCAATATGTACAAAATTTTAGTTAGGTTAGCTGGAGAAGAAAATCTTTTCACTCCCTGCTTAGTTTTATAAACTAGACTTTTCTCTCCTTGTTTGAAAACAGACTTCTTTTTCCCTTCTGTCTTTATCATAGCATTGCCACCAGCTCTTCTGTGGTTCATGAGGGCATGGGAATTCATGGTTGCAAATGTTAATGAGGGTTACTGGGGCTTAGATGGTCTTAGTTCTTTCCTCGTTGCTGCACATATCCCAGTTTGATCTTGACAAGCTCTCATCTTTTTTTTTCTAGGTATTATTTAGTAAAGCTGCTGAAACTAAAATTAGACAATTGGCAAAAGAGGAGAAAGATGATGAAAAAAGAGAAGCAGCAAAGGTGCTTGAAAACATGATTGACCTGATTAATCAGGTAAAAACAGAGAGAAACAAATCTCTATATTGCAATCATGAGGCTAATCCTGTTTGTGAGTTCCTGTCAGGCTACTGCTGGGGACTGCTGGAGCAGGAAGTCAGGTGTCATGATAGAAAGAGCCAAGAAGAGAAAGGAGGGACCAGTCTTTAGAAACATGTGATACTTTCTCATGAGTGGATGCAGAATGCTTTCATCTGGTGCAGTCTGCTGGCTGCAGGACCTAAAGAGGGAGTGGGATAGCACGGGAACCTAGTGCTAGGATGTGACTTGGTCATGATTCAACAAGTAGTGATCTCTCATCTGATGTTTTTCACTAAGCTGTGTGGTATGGGAGGATGGGCTGTTCCAGTGCCCTGGGGACTCCCTGTGTTGGCACAGATGTTAATTGTGGTAGTGCCAAAGACCCCCGAACAATGGTGAGGACTGCCTCTTGCCCTTGGCAGAGCTGTACACACGTGCTGCTCTTCTTACCTCAGGGGAAGTGTGGTACGGAGGAGAAAACCAAAACAAGCATTCCCTCCCCCTCCAACCAAACCAACCAAGCTCGGCAACACACACTGAGCAAGTTGATGTGGCTGCACCTTCACTCTCTTCAGCTGGAAGCATACCGAGCATTCCTGCCTTCACTGTTGTGCTCCAATTTCTACCCTTCCCGTTAACAGACCGTTGGCGATGCCATCTCTGACATGCTGGTTATTGAAGCAATCCTGGCTTTGAAAGGTCTGACAGTGCAACAGTGGGATGCCATCTACACTGACCTTCCCAATCGGCTGCTCAAAGTTCAGGTGAGTGTCACACCACACTGGCTCAGGCTACAACAGGCTCCTGGGGCCCTGCTGTGCGCATCTTTTGCCTGCAGGTCTTTAGATAAGCTCTATTTGAAGGTGAAACAGCCAATTAAAGGGCAGAAATGGGCCAAACAAGCCAAGAAACCACCCAGAGGACGGACCACAACTTTACTCGGCCTAAAATAAATACGTGACTTACAGAAATGATGACATAACAGCCAACTACATTAAATGGAAAAACCTGACCAAAAGTCTTCAAATTTTAACTGTTTCCTTCTTAACTTTCAAATTAGAAAAAATCCTATTTTACTAAGACCCCTGCCTGCTGAGCAGCTGGAATTTTCTTGCTGAGCTACTTTATATAACTTGAACGTTCAAGCTCTTTCTTCTTAGTTCTATCCAATATTCAGACAAAGAACCTGAGCAGAACAGGATGGGGGTAGCATTCTATTAGACACAGTAAGGGAGCTCTGAGCTCTAAATTAACCAGAGGAGAGAGAGTGCAAGCTTTCTGATCAACTGGGCAAAGCTGCAGCTTCCCTTCAATCTGACCAAGCTGTGTGTTCGGAGCTGACTCCCATCAGGATACGGCTCATACGTGCTGAGCAGGGATCCTAAGGATCCCAAGCGTTTGAGTAGCAGCCCTTTATTAACTCCTACATTGAACACATTGAAATCTGAAGGTGTCTGATCCATGACACAAATAAAACGCCTGTTTCTGATGCCACAGGTTGCAGACAGGCGTGTTATTGACACAACAGACGCAGAAAGACGTGCAGTGACACCTCCGGGACTGCAGGAGAAAATCGATGCCCTTGTAAAGAAGTACAAGTTGTCACGAGCGTTTGTCCGTCCGTCAGGAACAGAGGATGTAGTCAGAATATATGCTGAAGCAGACACACAGGTCAGAGCTTAAACAACTTGTATGTGAGGTGGGCTTGTTTATGTTCATCTGCTTAGCACGGGGTGACTGAGGAAGTATGTTTATGTACTCATTATTTAATGATACTTAACAAAAGCTATATTTGGAAAAAAGACTTAGTGATCACAAAAAGGCTCTTTGGATTTTCTTTTATTTAGAAAAGTAATGTTTTATGTTCTCAATGTTTATCTTTATAAACATTTATATTTTCCTTTTAAAGGCAGATTTGACACTAGATGATTTTGAAAAGACAGTCAGCCTTCTGAGAGCTCAGGGTTGAGAAGAAAGTTACCAAAGCAGTCACTAACTGCACAATTTCATAAGAGGCAAAGTAGAAAAAAATTCTGACTGCTGTTAAGTCAGCTCACATCCGAACCTAAGATTGACAGCAAAAGCAGTGGTCCTGCTCCCCTCCTTTCACCTGCTCCTGCCTGCTTCTCCCTGCCAGCATGATGGCAGTGGCAGAAGATACTGCAGGCTGATGGAGCAATATAAGGAACACAGCTTTTGCAGGAAAAATGCTTGCCTTAATATCACATATTTGCTCTAATGTTCTCATGCTGGTGGCAGCATAGCTAAGTTTTCCAACATTCCACAGGAGAATGCAGATGCCCTCGCCTATGAAGTGAGCCTGGCTGTTTACCACCTTGCTGGTGGAAAAGGAGCACCACCCCAGCTTATGTAACTGCTGTTGTATCATTCGTTAAAGTACGTGACTTCACTTATCTTTTACTTTTTTTACCATGTGCTGGAGTGCACATACCCAACCCCTCCTCCAAGCAACAAGGATGGATTAGAATATTATTCCACTTATTCTTTACCTCCTTTAGCAACTTACCTCTTAACAAGATGCTCTTGCTGCTGAATGTTCCCCTCCCCATGTTTGTCTAACTTCTTGTCAGGCTATGACCATGCCCAGAAGGAATTCTGCCCCCACCCAGCTTTGTTCATTGTCACATTGTGCCTGAAATCCACTTCCTGCACCCTCAGAGCACTGGCCATAGCTGCAGGACTAGAGCTTTGCTGTGACTGCACAGCTTCTCACAGCAGCCCAACCATCTGTGAGCAAACTGTGTAAGGCACAGGCTGTCCCTAGTCTTGAGATTCAGTTCATCTCAGTTTGAGGGGGAAGTAATATAATGAATAAAGAATATTTGCAAACAAAACATTATTGCAATATTATTTTCATTAGATACTCATGAAATTAATTAAAAAGTGATTTGCATTAATAGTATTTACAATCACTCTTAAGAGGGAGGAAACAAGAGACAAGTTTGTCTTCTGTGGGCCTTACTTCTCCCCAGAACCGTGAAAGGACTAGGCCAACAGGATGCAATGCTTTCAGCAACCAAGTATCCTCCGTGGCCTGCTTCAGTTCAAGGTATCTACCTCTGACACTGCTCACTGTTCTTTTGTATTAGCTCCCAACAGAATAGGATTTTCCAGATTATTAAATCAGCACAATTTCCAATAAATTAATAAAAGGACAAAAAATAAACTGGAAACAAATTGAAAAAATGTGCACCTTGTTTTTTTTTTTAGTTTTTTTTTTTTAAAGACAGAACTCAAGACAACAAAACATTTACTGTAAATAGTAGGCACCATAATCAATATGAGCCACCAATATTTAAACTTGATTCAGGCCACATCCAGAACTTCTCTTATTTACAAATATTTAACTTAAATACAACATAAAGTGTTTCATTACATACAAAGTAAGAAAAGAATACTATACAACTGGGAAAGATACAATATTTCATTTAAATAGTTACACTTCATATAGGCGGAGTAGTACCAGTTTGGTTCATGATTTTATGACACCTTCAAGAAAATCCTTCTCAACCATTTCTTCTATCTTCTGTCTTGCTTTGCTGGAGAAGGTCTTGAGGTTCTCCATTTTTATGTCCTTACTTGGAAAGCAGTTGGGGTATAGGACAGGGCTCCCTGAGTGTCCAACACATCTGCTTGTGACTTTGCTGTTAAAAACTTGGCTGAGTACGTTGAAGAAAGGCAAAAGCTGCTCAATGCTGCGAACCGTGTAGATGGTTAAAAGCAAGTGACCTGGTTCCCAACTTAATGTTTTCCCTGAGCCATCCTCCTCCGGGTTTTTCTGTAAATACAGAGACATGGCAAATAATACAGGACAAAACAGAAAAAGCATAGGTAAAAATAAAAATGTAATGTGTAATAAAGTATTTGTCTATAGTGCAAAAATATTTGTCCTATCAACAGAACGCATATATGCTGGAGCGCAGCTTTTGAAGCAGATCCCTTGCTCCTCCTTAACACACCCTGCAGAGGCAGTGGCTGGGAGTGTACAGGTTCCTCAGTCAGTGCTAACAGGAAAGTTGCAGTGGGCATTTAAGTCTAATGCCTCAGGCCAGGGCTGTCCCAAAGCAAGGCAGCCTCCATCAAGCTGCCCTGGTGTAGCACCCCATGGAGTAACACAAATGGCCTGAGCTGGTGACAGCCAGCATTGCAGCTGCTCAGGAACTTGAGAGCTACTTCAGCTGCTTTCCAAAGCAGGGTTCTCTCTGGTGACACTCACACTTCACCCTACTGCCACCATCAAAGGAAGTTAAAATAGAGATGAAGTGTTTTCACTTTGCAGCCTGAGTTCAGAGTTTTCAGGAAGAGCAAAAGCAATACTGCTTTTAGTATGAGAAATAACACACACAGGTTCTGAGAAACACTTGAAGTTATCCTTGAAGGAAAATGGTTCAGTTACTCATTGCGTGTTCTCAGACATTCTGAGTTACACTCCTTCCACTTCATGGGGGGAATTTCAAGGGAGAGAATTTCAGGAACCCCACAAGTGAAGGCAGCAGTCACATACGAGATGCTCGCTGGCAGTGTCAGCACACTGCTGTAACCCTGTTTAGGATTGCCTTAAGTATCTGCATACTGAAATACCTAAGCACCAACATCCAGGTTCTTACATGGGAGTCTTCACTCCTTTCCTTTTTCTCTTTAAGTCAAAAAACATATTCAAATCTAGACAATAAGTTACTATCGCCTCTAGAAACACCTTGTTTTTACTGTTACGAACAAGTGAGTACAGGAGAGCTTCTATCATGAAGCAGAATTCCAGCAATACTAAATTTTATTCTGTGAGGAAGGAGAAAAGAAACACAAAGGCCCTACCAAGGAGAGTCATCTCCTGATCCACCTCTGACCAGCACCTCTGTCCCACTGCCTGGGCAGTGCCTGTGGCTGAGGTGGGGGATCTGAGACCCCTGCAGGTTGCAGAGCTCCTGCAGAACGGGCTTGGTAATGAAAGGAGAATGAAGGGGAAAAAGCAGCATTGGGAGCAGACTGCAATGTAAGGGCTATAGAGCCTTTGAGGAAACATTTTCTTCAAGAGATACTTCAGCAAATACATGTTTTACCCTTAAATTAAGCAACTACCACAATTTAGGAGACTACAAGACACTTATTTCACAAAACCCAATTAGGATAAAATTTGACATAAACGTATTTAATATTTGATCTGGTAGTTTGGCTCCCTGCCACAGGAGACCACAACTCCAGCTTTACAAGTCTCCAGAAAAGAAAGGCTCACACTGAACCAGAACAAAGGGAAGACAACTTCCAACAAAGAAGCAGCTGTTGATGAACTTCTTTTGAAGAAGCTGCTAAAGTGTCTCCTTTAAAAACTTGACATTGGATTCACAGAAGAAAAACTTCTCTGTACTGGTTCTGCATTGTGCTTGGCATTACCCATCAATGAGCAAGGACGGTCTCCAGCACGCAGCAAGTGTCAATGTTACACAGCAGCCAAACAAACAGGTGATGTGCAAACACTAACTGAGCACTCAGACACTCACAGCTGTATCTGCTAAGCAAACACCAACTCTACAGATTCTTAAAACAACAGTTAATTTGACAGACCGATTAGGGATTGTGTTTGACAAAATTATTTTACAATTTAGGTTTATATTGATTTGTGGTCATAATTCTTCTTAGGAAATCAACTTAAAAAAATTTAAGTTATCTATAAATTTAAGAGTCCTTATGATTCGTTAACCTCTAAAATCTCAGCTTTGTTCAATAACAAATTTGATCTCTTTACGTTCTTACTGAATGCTAAATAGTGCCCAGGGCCTTGAGGTCATGGTATTATTATGGCGAGCTTGTTTCACAACTCAAGCATCAAAGGCCACCCTCACCTGATGCTTGGCCATCTCCATTCCCTCCAAAACCACCGTCTTAAAGTCCTCCTGTTTGTCCTGTGGAAGGAAAGAGGAGAACTTTCAGACTGCATTTCATATATGAAAATAATACTTTGCCGTGAAGGCCGTGCAGTTGCTTGGTTGGGCACTAGAAAAATTACCCACCCCAATGAGTCCATGATGCAGAAATGGCAGACTCGAGCTACTGTGGCCAAGACACTATTAGACAGAAGCAACACTGCCAGTTTGTTCTGTGTATTTCCAGCAGTGCTAAAGGAGGGTTTTAAACATGTTTCTGTCAGATAACACAGCCTGAGCAACACCATACTACATGAATACACTCCATTTTGCTCATAAACAGTTATTTTCTAAGAAAATCCCACAAAAGTATTCTCTGCATAAAGTACAAATGGCCTGAAGTCAATATGCATTACTTCATGTTTATGTCATCATCATATGCCTACCAATGGTTCAGTGTGAAACTGCTGCCATGACTAGGGGGTTCCAGAAATTCCAGGAAGCTTTCTATATTCTTGAAGCATATTTTGGAAGTTCTCATTTCAAAAATCTATCTCAACATACAGTACTTACCAGCAGCATGCATATCTTATACATCATATGTGCTTTTATAACTCATGCACAGAGATCACTTGGAATGTGACAACTTTCTAACAGATATAGCATACTACATTGAACACCAGGGTTAGAGGCTATGCCTGATAAGCAGTCAGTTAACTGATCATTCCTTCATACATGCAAGAAGAGAAATTTAGTCTCACTTTCATGGTTCAAAAATGATAAAATGAAGAATGAGCATATGCTTCAGATACTTGTTTTACCCCCTATAGTTGTGAGTCTTGCTTGAATAGCTCAGATGTTCCTGCAACTAAGTTATCCCTAAATTTTATGCAGCCACTTGTATCTCAGTAGTAGTTTCTTTACTCAAACACTCATTGGAGACTGTAAGGGCAGTAGCTACAGCAAGCTGCAGTGTTACAGCCCTGACAACGCCTTCTATTGAGAGAGAAACCTGAGAATAAAACTTTGACGCTTTCTTCCATGTGGCTTTGCACTTCCTCCCTGTGCCCCTGGCACATCCAGCAACCTTTGCCAATGAAGTGCCTGCCCATGGAGGCTCTGTCCTCATAGCAGGAATAGCAAAGTATCTGGCAGCAGTGTTCTTTCTTTCTGAGAGCAGAAGGAATCTCCCTGGGACAAAGCTTGGCCAGCTTGCATCAGCCTCACAAGTGGATTAGGCCTCTGCCTTACGTAAACTGGGGGTTTAATATACCTCATGCAACAATATAACAAGCCTAATACTGCTGCCTCTCTACAAACTGTGCAGTCAAGATTTCCCCGTAACTGTTTCTACAGATCTGTGCATTCTTCCGTTCATCCTAGCAGCTTCTGGAAAGAAACCCACCCCCACCCCCTGCACAGTCTCTTGGTTCTGTTTAGGAACGTAGCAGTTTTCAAAACTACATAAGTAGCTGGTCTGAAAGTCATTTTTTGTGATATTAGACAACAGAGCACATTTCATGTTTTACAAATATAATACTTTTACTTGGAAAAGCCAGTGACCATAGTCTTTTTTTGACCATAGCAGGCTTGAGGCTTTTCTGTTTGGTTTATTTTTTTTCCTTTTTTTGAGGGGAGGTTTTTTTAATCGGGGTTTGTTTTTATGGGGGAAATATGGTTTTTTGGTGTTTTTTTTGTTTTGTTTGGCCTTTCATTTTGTTTTCTGTATCTACATGGGGTTTCTACTTGATGCTGACTTGAGATCACTTCAGTGGGAATCTCCCAAACCAGATAAAATCCTTTTCCTTCTTCATTATTTAAAAAAAGTAAAACACACAAATAGAAACACTGCTGAGAGTTACTGCACAGGAAACCCTTCAATGAAAAGCAAAACTGGAAGAAAGCAACGCACCTTTGCCTTTTTTCGCAGCAGCTTTGCCAGACGCACCACATATGGTTTGAATTCCCTCTGGTGTGTACCCTGCCTTCGGACTTCCAAGCCTGAATCATCTGATGCTTCTGGAATAAAAGCCCAACGATACCTGCCATGAGACAACACAAGCAGACATTATCCTTACTGGACATGCAGGCTCTTCTGCTGGATCTAAAAATAGGAGTGGATGAGGAAATCTAGTGAAGTATCAGATAAGGAGAGGGAAAAAAAAACAACAAACCCCACAAGAAAACATTAGTCTTTGACAAGAAAGAGTAAGAAAGGCACATTCTGAAAAGCAGGAGGTAACAAGGCCTTGCCTTTTTCCTTTAAAGTTTCTTATTTAAGGATGCCAAGAGCAAGACAAGGCAGAGAAGCTAAAAGCAGTAGTATTCACATCCTCATTGTGTGAGAACTGAAAGCAGTTCTGAATTATACATAAGTTGCTTAAATTTTGCTGCATGTTTGCAGTGCATACACACAAAATGTTCGCAATAGATCATGCTGATAACTAAAACCCGTTTATTTTACATATTCATAGGCCAGTGACAGCAAGTGGACCATACTGTTACCTGTCCCTTGCTGCACTGCAGGCACTGGCTACCTGTATTATAAACATAAAAGAAATAAAATTTTCTGTTCTTAAAATTTAAATCCAAGCCTCCTTGAGAACTCCATAAAAAACACCATGATTCAGCATGACTTTTGTCTTTGCAGAAATGCATGGTAATGACCTAAATAAAATTAGGTTGGCTAATCACAGGGATTAGGACAGTTTGGAGAATGCAACAAGAATTATGAGCCAAATCCCCAGAAAATAAAATAAATGAAGGAACCTCCAACTTTAGATTTAGAAATACTACAGGGCATGAACAGTGTGTGCAAGTCCTTCTATCCTCTGACCTACACGGGTGTCTTTTAAACAACAATGTCTACAGAGCTGTGCTAGGGCAGCAGCTCTCTCATAGTCATCACTGTGCAATATAAAGGAAGAGACAAGATGCTTTCTTTTTCTCTTTGGTGGTCTCTCATTTCCAGGGTCTTCAGCAAATTCCAGTTGTTTGCATTCATTTTTTTCCAATGGAACAGGATTGCAGATGCACTGAGGAAGCAATTTGCACATGTGAATGCTACTGACCAAGAAAAACCCATGGGGTCTCTCCTTTTTAAGAAGGTTTGTTGCCACATCTTCCAGACAGATTGAGCAGGAGTAAATGAAGCGACTCATGCTGAGATGACATGCAGTCCTCTGATCTCATGCATTAGTCACTGAAATGGGTGGGTGCATTTTGAGTTCTTAAGCATTACTGCAACTAAGTTCTTTAAAAATAAAATACTTGAGTAAATCACTACTACTGATTAGCTCACAAGTATGGAGAATCTTGCCACAGGCTAAATCAAATCAACTTGAACTAATTTGATGTGCAGCATCATTTACCCTGGAGGCCACTCAGATACCGTGAGGAAATGAACTATGGGCTGCCCTGGGTGAAGTCCAAAGAAAGAAAGGAAACAGAAAAACGATTTTCATACGCTAGAATTTTAGCAACAGGCATGGACAAACATTCAAAAACTTAATTGACAGTGTTTTCTACTTACATCTGAAACTGAGGCAGGTTTTCAGATGGTAAAGCTAGGGCCAAGTCCAGAAATTTACAAGCAGACAAATACAGGTTCAACCACCTCTGGCTGTTGTAGGATGTGGAGAAACCATTGCCACCTGTGTAAGTTGTCTCTAGACCAGCAACAGATGGGCCAGAAGTTCTAAAATAAATTGGAGCAGGCAGGTGAGTCACAGCAACCTTCTGCCACAATGAAAACTTTGCCTTTCTTGATTGCCTTTAAAGACACACAACTCTTTACCAGCTTAACCCTGAATTAATAAATCAAATCAGAACACTGCAAGTCTGTGCTATGGGTGTAGTTCTTTATGCATATGTGATAAAAGGTTAATGTATAATAAATCTGTTGCACTGTATCTTATCCACATTAGACATCCAAATTAAGAGAAAGTTTAAATTTGCCAGTCATGCTGATATTACTTTATTTGAGGGAAAATTTCTTCAAATAAACAAACAGAATCTAGGAAAAAAGTGAGCAAGACTTAGCAAATAATTCTGGTTCATTTGAGAAATCTGCCTCTGCTGCTACCATTGACTGAACAGCAGTCCTTTTAGCCAGGAACACACTGCAGGCACTCACACACTTGTACTGTGTAATTTACCTTAGTGACTTATGAGCAATCTGACAGTGGGACTTCTTTTGTTTTGTCCTGAACAGTATGTCCCTGTATTGCAGTCACACTGAACTACCCTTTACTCATCCTTCCCATTTGAGCTCAACAACTCTTTCTAAGACCAATTCTTCTAAAGAATGGCTCAACTCCTCATCAGCGTGTCAAAGGGACTATTACAACCTTAAACAAGCAGGAAGTTCCTAAGTTTACCTGGAAATGTCTTCATCTGCAGTGAGCTCCTGTTCCATCAGTAAAAACACTTGCACCTGAAGGTCAAATGCTAGATTTTAATACCATATTTTAACGGACTGTGTCTTAGGAAAATGCTATAGGGAGGACTGAGTAATAAGTCTTAGCCAAGCTGTTTGGAGCTTTATTTCCTTTACTGGATGAAGAAATAACCCCTTGAACTATGAGTGGACTGGACACTACCAACTTAAAGTTGTTTCACCCCTTATATATGGCCTGAGTACCATTAGGGCCATAAGAAACTGTCACTTTTATGGCCAGGAAAGCTCCAAAAGGCTAATCCCCTCCACTACTTAGAAAAAGAGCAAGATCTAAAGGAGAAGAGAATGAAAAGGAACATGTAAAGGAACAGTCAAGCTCAGGTGAGAATCCCCAGAAGCAACATAGTCCTGTTGACTGAAAGTACTTCTAAGACTTTGCTAACTTGTGTAAAGGCCAGGAGACAGCACAGAAATCAGAAGGCCACAATAAGTAGAATGTTTTTTCTGGTATTTGTATTATTTATGGGCTTAAAATGACATGCATCTATTGCTAAAATAGTACACTTGATCTTTAAAATACTTTATATAGCTTTTCTCCTATATCTTGTATCTGTGGTTAACCAAGGGCTAGATTAGGCACCTACAGTCTGAAAGAAAAAAAATCATCACAGATATGATTTTGATTTACTATCTGTGCTATCAAGTCCCTTGGGAACTTCTTGAATAACAGGTGAAATGGATCACAGGATGCATACACATATGTAAACAGAAATTGAAGTAGGAGTCAATTGGGAACAATGAGGGCAAATGCAAATTTAATTGAGGAGACAGCTGAACAGCTTAGTGTAAGCCAATAGATACTCAATTTGGTTGCAAATACCAGACATCAGGACTATGAAAATAAGTCAGCTTTCAATTTTTGTCCGTTGTATATTTACATGCACGATCTCTAGAAGAGATTTTCTTAAAAATATTGAGGAGTGAGGCTGTGTCTCAGATATATACCAGTCTTTCAAATAATGAACGCCAACTGCCACTCACCAATTCAGTGATCATGGTTGGCCAAAGTGAGGTAAGGTGCTGTGGAGACATTCTTAAAAGCAATACTCTGAAAAACAGGAACACTTGAGAATGAAGGGTGGGCACCTGTGGCAACCGCAGACTTTCTACCAGCCTTTCTGAAACAAAAAGCCAAGAAGGATTCCTCAGGTCAGAGTAATTCCAATGCGCATTTTCTCTTTCTCTCATTTACTCTCAATTAATACTGTCTTTTAAGTATCTGCCATGTTGCTGTTTTAGTACTTTACTAGATTTATTCTGTCAATATAAAGAAATAATCATTTTCACAAAGCAAGAAACAAAAGAGAAACCTCAATACAGTCCAGCTGCCTACTTTGATTAAGTTCTCCACATAAATGTAATAGCGCATCTGGGAGCTTTGCTCATGTTATGCAGAGTTTCACCCATTACAAGAGGGGATAACAGATTTCAAACAATGCAACAACAGCCTGAACAGCTAGGATGTATTATTATTATTAAAAGGCTGCACCATCATAGTACATGGGAAATTACACAGTGGTCTTATTTAACTACAATCACCTCTTAAGTATTCAGCATATGCAGAAGCAGATGCATAAAGAAATTTTTCAGCAAAACCAACATACATGCCTATTGTAGTACAGAGCAGTAAAATGACCTGATACCATGAACACAGTAATCTCAGCTACTGACTTTACTGGGAATTAAAAAAAAAAAAAACCAAGGAAAAAACCCAAATAACTTGAAAAATATATATCCTGGAACAAATTAAACAACAAGGATGATGCAATTGATTTTCTGTATTGAAGAGGAGACCAAGGTGCCCATAAACTTAGAAGCCGGTGCTGTAACTATTTTCATCATCTTAAATCCAAACAGTTCCCATTCCCAATCACTTATGGTAGAAGGTCACCGTAACAGATAAACTTCAGTGATAAATAGGACAGAAACAGAACAGCAAAAAAAGCAACAAGTCAAACATTGAAAACTTCAAGGTCAGCTTTTCTATTTATCCCCAACTGATGTGTTTATACCTCAGATGTTCCTGTCAAAACACATGATACAGGTATCCAAGGATATTGATCAAGGTATAAAATGACATATCAGTGAAATAATCTAGACAAAAGTCAACTGGTAATCACAAAATCTGCATAGTTTGTAGTCACTCAAGGCTGAAAACACTGGCCAAAATCTGCAAACTCTCCCGGCTGTAGAAACAGTACCACACACTGAAATTCCAGGGGACAAACATACATGAAACTACTCTGTCATACAAACATTCCACAGTTAACAGCAGAATCCAGAAGGCCAGTAAATTTTTACTGACCTTGTATGTCTGGAAGGTACTTCTGGTATTGGTCTATCTCACTGCTAAAAATTGCGAAGGCGAGTCTCTTCAGAAGCATAGCGCGCTGTTCCAGCTCCACATCTCGATTAGCAAACAGGTTGAGTGAGCTGCTCTGAGCCACAGCCACTCGTGCTGAAGGAGAAAAGGCACAGTGCAGAGAATAACTTAAAAAATTCCCTTCTGTTTCACTTTAAGGCACAAAGAACTCTTACTTTCTTTGCATTAATGGAGTTCAAAAGCAGACATTAAGATGCACGTTCCGCAATTTGTATTTTTAACCACGGTGATTTAGAATACGTGTTAAAAGAAAACTTGTAAGTATACACATGGCTGGGTTTAGGAGCTTTTGTGAAGGAGTTTAGCAATGTTTTAAAACAAAATTTGCATGTATAGAAGCTCAGAAATTTTAAATGTGCAGAAGTAATTTTTTCTTAAGCAGAGTTAGTGTCAGATCTTAAAAAAACCCTCATAAGAATAAAACCCGAACAAACCAAAAACTCTGCTTAATCAACTTTGCAACTTAGGCAAAATTCACTGTGTGCTAAGATGGTCTCAAATTCTCATTCAAGTTATCTTATTTATAGATCTACAGAAGTAAATAGTTGGAAATACCCATGAAAAACACTGAATAAATCAGACAAAGTAGAATAAATGTTGGACAAATGTTTTCTTCAAGATACTGTTTTCCCATTTACTTAGCATTTATATTGGAAAAAAGTCACTACTACATCAAATAAATACTTACTCATCAAATCTCTGAATGTGGTTTTGTCATGTGTCATCAAATTATCCATAATAGCTCTCCAACTAAAAAGGGAAGATTGTACACAAATCAGAAGAGCAAGAAAAAAGCCCAGATTTTCAGGAATATTTACAAAGCTTTTTCTGCTCTTTTAATTCAGGCTACGACTTCCAAACTCTCTGCATTATAGGTACTAATTACTTGGTGACATTTGACCTGAAACTGTATTTCTTGAACCTCCTTGTCAAAGGAAATAAGAGATGCCATCCAGAGGGACCTTGACAAGTTTGAGATGTGTTTGAGATGGCCCATGAAGTTCAGCAAGGCCAAGTGCAAGATCCTGCATAAGAATCAGAGCAACTGCAAGCAAAAGTACAGACTGGGTGGGAAATGGATTGAGAGCAGCCCTGAGTAGAAGGAGTTGGGGGTGTTGGTAGATGAAAAACCGAATTTGAGCTGGCAGCCCGGAAGGCCAACCACACCCTGAGCTGCATCAAGAGAAGTGTGGCCATAGCAGTTCAATGGAGATGATTCTGCCCCTCTACTCTGCTCTGGTGAGAATGCAGCTGGAGTACTGCAGGCAGCTCTGGGACCCCCAGCATAAGACAGACATGGACCTGTTTCAGTGGGTCCATGGGAGCACCACAAAGCTGATCTGAGTAGAGGGGAAGAATCACTTCCTTGGTCCTGCTGGCCACGCTATTCCTGATACAGGCCAGGATGCAATTGGCCTTCTTGGCCACCTGGGCACACTGCTGATTCATGTTTAGTTTCCTGTCAATCGCCCCCAGCCCGTAGCACTGCATGGTTGTTAAGCCTGGAGAAGAGAAGGCTCTAGGGAGACCTTATAGCACCTACCAGTGCCTAAAGTGGGGGCCTACAAGAAGGCTGGAAAGGGACTTCTTACAAGGACAGAGTGATGAGAAAAGAAAGAAGGCAGATTTAGATTAGATAATGGAAAAAATTCTTTATTGTAAGGGTGGTGAGGCACTGGAAGAGGTTGCCCAGAGAAACTGTGGATGTCCTATCCCTGAAAGTGTTCAAGGCCAAGCTGGATGGAGCAATGAGCAACCTGGTCTAGTGGAAGGTGCCCCTGCCCATTGCAGGAGGGTTGGAAATTGATGGTCTTTAAGGTCTTTTCCAATGCAAACCGTTCTATGATTCTGAAAAATGCTAACCACTTTTACCTCAGAAAAAAAATAGTTTTTTCAATTTTAAGATTATTGTTTTTTAAAATAGATATGTGTACAGAAATACGTAAGCAAGTTTCAGATTTCATGTGGTAATCTAATCCACAGAACACCTCTCTTTATTTCTCTCAACAGAGATCTGTTGGGATTTTTTGGTCTACGTGTTAATGGTATACAAAAAATTTGTAAGGGCCATTGATACATGCATGAAAAAGGGAGTCTTACTGGTTAACACATGAAGCATCCATCTGAAAGAAACTGGAATCCATAAAGAGGTCAAATGCTTCCTTTTTCCATGCTCTCCTTGTATACTGATACCCACTAAGACTGCTTAATAACTGGACACAGGCTCGATAGCTGGATGCGTTGTGAGCACTAAACAAAAAAAAAAGTCAAACCAAATTCGAATTGTTGCTTTATAGAAAGTTTTACAGACATCTAATCCTTATCATGCCTAATTCAACTTAAGTGTTACCCTCCAAATTTCAACTGGTTGTAGAGATTGACATCAATAAACTACAAAGATACCTGTGATTACGGAGGTAGGGCACAACGTAATGCATAATATTTACAAGCAAAGGAATAACTCTCTCTTTTTCATCACTGTAGAAAACCATATCCAAGAGATGAGCCAAAACCTGTAAAAGGAGAGGAAGGTATGTTATCATGCACTCTTAAATTGCTTTTTATTTACTATTTAGTATTTTTTTTGGTATAATGTTCTTGACTGAACATTCAAGTTTGTGATAGGAGTGATCAAATTTCAGGTACCATAAAAAATCTAGACTGTAAAGATTCCATAATTTTTAAAACAAATTAAGGTAAAAGAACAGAAGCATAAGCTCCAGGTCAAAGCATTCTGCAGAATAAGCTACAAAGGAAAAATTCAAAGATTGACTGTTATTATCAGCACTTAATAAGATATACCACTTAAATAAGATTTAGCTCACGAAGTTTGCCATCAAAAGTTTCCTATACTACACATCTGAAAGGCTGTGCTTTATGCTTTGTCCTCCTCAATGAACCTTTATAGCTGCGTTAGTAATGAAATTTTATAGATTTTTATGTGAATCAGAATCCATTCACATCAGTGTTTCCCACCAAATCTCTATACAACAGTATTCATTACATCCAAGGAGATATTTACCTCAGAGAGTAAAGTCAATGCATGGACACTATAAACAGATGGAGTTATATTTGAAGTTTCCATTGCTGGAGACAACATATCTAAATGAAGAGAATAATTAAAAAATGTCCCAAGTTAGTTTTCTTAGGCTATTATTCACCTTACAGCACATTTAAAAACGTATACTTTGAATATGCACAAACTATCGCCAGATATACTGTGTAAGATACTAATGCTGGAAAAATACTGAAGCATTTTTAATGTATTCAAATATAGCAAAGCTGTTCTCTTTGTTAATTTGGGTCTGATAATCAATGTTTTGCTTTAAATACAGATGAAAATGAAACTACCTTCAACATCTGATTCTAAGTTGTTTCCATCAACCATAATCTTGGGGGAAGGCTTAACTTCTAAGTTTCGTCTTAGCCAAGTAGTCTGTTCCAAGGAAGAACCAGCAATTGCCCCAATGGCATCCACTATCTTGTGCGTTACATCCTGGCAGAAAAAAACACCAAGCATTTCAAAAACTTTGTGCAGAAGGGCTGTATTTGTTGTCCTGACATGTAGAAAATCCATATAACCGAGTATAGAATCACCTTGTCATTTCTGTTTTATATTATCAATGATTAATAATTCCACAAAAATTGAGAACTTTTTCAACAGATTATAAATATAAGGAGAAAATACTAAAGAGGTATTTCAGTCTACAGAACTGATATCAAACAATTCTAGTACATTCAACCTCCCTGCCATGGACATGGACACGTTTTTCCAGGTTGCTCAGAGCTCTGTCCAACCTGGGCTTAAACACCTCCAGGGTGGGGGACCCACAACTTTGCTGGGTAGCCTGTTCTAATGCCTCACTGCCCTAAAAGAACAGAATTTTTCCCCAATATTTAATCTAAATCTACTCTCTCTCAGTTTGAAGCTATTCCCCCTTGTCCTGTCACTCCATGCTCTTCTAAATAGTCCCCTTCCATTTTTCTTGTTGGCCCCCTTCAGGTACTGGAAGGCTGCAATTAGGCCCCAAAGTCTTCTCTTTTCCAGGCTGAACAAACCCAATTCTCTCAGCCTTTCCTCATAAGAGAGGTGTCCCACACCTCTAATCAACTTGGTGGCCTCCCCTGGACTTGCTCCAAGAGGTCAGTATCCTTCCTGTGCTGGGATGTAGATGATCTTTAGGGTCCCTTCCAACCCCAGCCATTCTATGATTTATATGGCTCAATATTTTCAAAACACACATACAACATATTTCTTACCTGGAGATCTCTTTGATCTTTTTTATTCTCCAGACTTGGGTTTTTCATGATGAACTCATTAAGAACACTGAAAAAGTAGAAGTAAATATGGATTCCCTTCTCATAATACATTATTCAGTAATTTTAAGAGTTAGGACAAATTTGAAGACTTTTTTTGCACAATACTTATTTATTAAGCCTTCAGTGATTGCTGCTTCTCCATATGCAAGAAAACATCCTTTCAAGTTCCTTAAGTTAATTTTGATCATAAGAGTTTACCAAGAACATGTTTTACTTGACTATATACAAAAGTCTCTTTAGAGACAGTTTACTAGGGAAGATAAATTCAAAATATTCGAGAAAATGGTCCCTGAAGCTTTATAGAGAAAATCATATTCAAAATTTTATATCTAACACTCCACAAACTGTTTTCATGCTGAGAATGCAGCCCATTCTAGTGGGCTGCAATTTTTCACATACCTAAGAAATAGTCATTGAAGTTATTTTCTAAGAAAAAACCTAGAAACTTATGCCTGCTGCTTAAAGAGCATAGGTAAGGTCGTGGCTTATATCATAAAATTTAATTTATGTAACCATTCCTCAGAGAAGAAAATTATTTGGATAAGACCCAGAACAGATCTCAGGCTCTACCACTTAAAAGTAAGTGATAGAGATTTGAAAACACTGACTCTTCAGTATTATTTCACACACTTACATTTGAGCTTATTTGGAAATTACAAATATCAACAGCACTTACCCAAGTATGAGAAACTGTCCTGGAGCTGGAAGACCAACCTGGATGGAATCTTTTAACAGAAGCAGCAGTGCTGCCCAGCTGTCTACTAAGCTGGTCACTGGAATCCTAAGAGTAAGAGAGAATAGCAATGGAAATGAAAACAGCATCATCTCTCTCAGGTATTCCCCCATTTGTTTTCTACCTCACAACTCTCTTGTCAGATATTGTGAATCAGCATTTTTACAGATTCTTTGATTTTTCATTTAATAATAGGTGGCTACATTGAGTCATGACGAAACAGAGGAAGGCAGAAGAGCAGCATACTCAAAATATATGCTTTTCATTCCAAGGTTGAAGTGGTACCAATGAGTTACAACCCAAGTAAGATCAGCTTTCCCTAGGCAGGGGACAGATTACCTGCAGGATTTCTAGCTGGGGGAAGAAAGGTGATGCAAAACAAGGGAACTCACAAAATAAATCGCCTTTTTTACAACACCTACAGTTCAAAACCATTCTTTCTTCATTATTTATATTACACAGGTTATTTCTCATCCTAGAGATTACAAAAAAAGATGTAAAGTACTCAAATTGTCCATCAGCTTCTTGATGGCAGAAAAAAAATTTAAATTATTTTCTTACCTTTGAGTATAAGCATAGAAAAACTGCAACATGCAGACTTCCAGTGAAAGATGTTTCTAAGAAAAAGATATGAAACTTGTGTCACCAGGAAGAAAAAAGTGACTTTTTTTTGCCAAGGCAAAATTGACAATGCCCTAATGTCCAAGTGTCTGAATATACAGCTTAATTCATTAGGCCATTCCAAATGTCTGTTTAAACATCTTTCTATAAAGTTATTCTTCTCTTTTTTTTTATTCCCTCTTTTTCCCACTTCCCTTTCCCACATGAGAAAAAAATCAACCTGATGCTAGGACATGCACCTGTTTCCCTAATGTAAGCAGCCTATCCCCACAGAAGAAGGTCTCGTACAGTGTTTTGTACTGTGTTTAGTACAATCCTACAGTAAAGAGGATTCTGGAGTTGTTCAGTAAATAGCAATGAATTGAGGATATATGACCTCCCTCCAAAAGTTCTTCCACCTATTAGATCCTGGGAAAATTTTCATACTTTTCTGAGTAGCTTTGTGAATGAAGCTGTACCATCAGTGTTCTAAGCTTCATTAAGAGGACATTAAACAAATCAATAGCATCTCTGCAGTTTTCATACCTTGTCCTTTGCTATGGCTGGAGGCTGCTTCAAAACTTCTTTCACTGTTTGTATAACAGTCTCTGTTCTCATAACACTGATAGAGCGAACCAGCTCAACCAGTAGAAGTTGTTCTTCACCTGCTGTAGGTATAACCTGAAAGAATCAAATGTGTGTCACACATAAAAACAGACAATGGCTATGACAAAATTTTGCAGCTGGCTTCATGGGATTGAAACGGTAGTAACTGACAGTTCATCTAAAGACTTGATGCCACTTACGCTTTTCCAGAGGATTTCAGGAAGATTATCCCATTCTAAAATGGTAGCTCCTTGACAGTGCAGTTGCTAATAAGAAATACTGTTTATTTTTTCTAATTTTTATATTGTCTTTTTATTTTTATATTGTATTTTTTCCCACTGGATTTTCTTCTTCCTGCCTCTGAATCACATAAAGCTATTACCACTATTTGAAGTGATCATTGTCACATACACATACCTTTGTCCTAGAAGTATTTTTGTTTTGCCTCCTTTCATTCCATACAAATGCAATGGCAGCCATAAAGTGAACACCATGATTCATTGAAATCGGACCCAAAAGTTCCAGAATCTGTTGCCTCAAATTCTGAAACACGAAAGCAGAATACATACTCATTTAGATAAGCACCTGAGATTATGCTTAAAATAACTAGCTACAAGGCCATATTTAGATGACAGCTATCACTTACTTTTATAAAAATGGAGTTCTACATCAGACAAGCTGAATTCAAACTTGAATTTTTCATATACAAGGTATGTCAAACAATCTTTTGAATAATACAGATTTGGGTAAATTAAAGGAAAGCTGGGATGTACAGAAAACGTGATTTTTAGTCAGAGTAAAAAAGTTTATCTTTTTTTCCAGAGAAGATACATAAAATTACAGACCATCAAGAAGTATATGGCCCTGTCCTTTCAGTGAATAGAAAATGCTATAGGTACCACAAACATGACCATGGATGCTGTCTGTACAAAGACATAGAATTTTATTCCTTCAACCTGAATGACAAAGGTTGAAAAGGACGTAACACAGCATCATCACAAACAATATCTGAGAGTATTCAAATTAACTTATTTTAAATCATTTCACATCTAAATTATGTTTTCCTATTTAATACTATGAAATAAAGCGTTTGAACTGATAAGAAGGTGAGACAGCATTCTTGGTATAGGCCTATTTGATTCTTTCTCAAACTCTCTTCTTTATGATCTCAAGCTCACAATCTGCTATGGCCTCACGGTATGGGATTGAATGAATAAAGGAGCTAATTCACAAGTGTACTTATATAGTAGTAGATGTTTTAAGAGAAGAGTTCTCTTTTGTTAAGATTTTACATTACTACTGTATGTCTTTTGAGGCATAAAGGGTGGCTTAAATCTTTTCAGGATGGATTTCATTTTCTTTGCAGGAAACAAAGGCTTCCTTTCTTGAATTGATACACTTGAGTTTAAAAGCAGATTCATTACCCATTTATAAAACTCTTCTTTGTGGGGTGAGTCAGTAGATGATGACAAAGGTAGTAAAACTAATTTAGACTTAAAGGAATGAATTGAAATTATTTTTACACAGGTATTAATGGACAATTTAAATTGTATTATCCCTGATATTCTGACCTTTGTTGACCCAAGATTAATAGTGGTAATAGATGCAGCAGCAGCACCAGTAGCTTTCTCTGAAGAATCTGCAAGGTGCAGGATGCTCCACAGCAAAGTCACAGAAGACATGATCATATGCAAGATAGACAGTATCCCATTGCGTGCTTCAATCAAGTGTTTCTGATCCACATTAACCAAAAGCTAGTGGATTTTCAGGGGAGAGAAAAGAAGCATTAAATACGTACATAAACAGCTTAATTAAAAGAGTGTAAACTGAGGCATAAATTACAAGGGAGCTTTCAACCTTAACTCTTTTTCAGAACAGTTTTTCAGTAATTCTTATAGTGCACACAGGTTTTGATTCTATTAAAATAATAGTTAAAGAATCTTTTGACTCAGTTGTACAATATCACATGTATTCTGGACACGTGAGGCCTCATGTCTACGGCAATCAATTTTGTATCATCTGCCTATTCTTTGCAAAACAATTATTTCAGAATTTTAAGTGTAACTAATACTCCAGGCAAAATTATTAATTTACACAAACACCACTTTTTCAATCACTCTAAGTGAATGGAAGGCAAAGGGGTATAAAAACAAAGACAAAATTACCAAGACAAGACTGCAGAGAGAAAAGGGCAAAAGCTTCTTACAGAAGCTGGGCCAAATTCTTAACAGAGACTATTCCCAGATTACCAGATCTAAAAATACTGCTAGACTTAAAAGAGAAATTGTGAGTATACAGAAGAAGCAGAAAGATAATGTTTTGACATATTGAAGATGAACACAGTCCAGACAGAAAGCCATAGGGTAAGTCTGTGATGTTCCACAAAACAAAGCCAGCTTTAAAAAGGGGCATTTTAGAGGTCTGGAAGTTAGGAAATTCATACTTTAGCTATTTCAGGGTAAACCCCTTCCCAAAACTAGTAAACAAATCTTAAAAGTACAATTCACAGAAAATTGTTTTTCTGTTTGAGATGAACATAGTATCAGTAATATATATATATGTATCTTTATAGCTAAAACAATATGCTTGGTATTTTTCCCACTCAGATCTTCGTAACTGCTAATATAATCACAGTACTTAATTTGAAATGTACTGCACAGGAACTTCTCAGACACCAGATAAATTTACCTGATGATACTGTGTAGATGGATCCAGGAGGCAGTAATGAATTATTGTTGTGATCCCTTCTAATAAAGTAAGAACCATATCTGGGGGAGTGACCGATGCCATCCAGAGAGGCCTAAAAGAAGAGATTAATTTCTCTTTTAAATGATTTAATTTGATGATAAAGTAATTCCACCTAATCAAATGTACTTAAAAAGGTCATAGAACTCTACATACACATACCTATTATCAGATAATCCTGTTTCATATTTATACTGCTGAATTAAATTATCCAAGTTCCTGCAGAGCTGAAGAGTCACTGAAACAACCACCCTTTGAAGAACTTTTCCCATGTAAGGCAACGTAGAAGTGATAAGGCCAATCCACTGGGGATGCATTTTACAGGCACAGTGCTGGTGTAAAGCTCGAATCACTGCGCAGAGAAACATGCCTTGGCAGGTTATTGGCTGGGAATGTAAATACTGAAGAGAAGTCATTGGCTGCTGGGGCCCAATGTGCTCCAAGTCTGTCATGACAAAATCAAACCCTGTTTCATTTTCTTCAGGCACAGTCATTACTCTGTGCTCCAGCACAATTAGCCGCTGAAGTACTTTTAAAAGCTGTGACTGCAGAGTACTGCCATTGTCAAATTCGTCTTCAGAAAAATTTATAAGGCTATCTTCAGAGAAACCTTCTTCTACAGCCACTATGTTTCTTCCAGCTATCTTTTCACTGTGCCATTTCTGTGCACTGAAGATAGAAGACAGCAGACAATGCAGGATCACTTTCTGAACCTTGCACTTGGACAACATGTCTGAAATAAAACTAGGAAAGCCCTTGGCAGAGCTTTCTATCACTTTTGCCAACTCAGCAAAGAGAAGTGTCAGAATTTCTATACTCATCATTTGCATATTGCGGTTTCCTATTAGATCTTGTGAGGTTACTTTCACATGAGTTGGATAATGGCTCCGCATGTAGTATAAACACAAGGAGATAAGAATTTCTATGTACATTGAGCTCCGAAAGTTATGGTTAGAATCAACTGGGATGTGGCTATAGAAATCCTTGCCCATAACAGATATTCGATGCCTGGCCAGAAGATTCTGGAGCAATGAAAGCTGAGGAGTGTATGCATTGTTGACACTGGTAGTGGAGATGGCACTTACAAAAGCTGAGGGATTTGTTTTCAGAATTGCTTTAATTGCAGAAAAAGCATACAATGTCCTTGAAGAGTCATACAGCTGCAGATAAAGCAACACATGTTGATACAGCGGATGGATATTGAAGTGAGGAGATTTTCGCATTCCTGGCGAGCCCACATCACTTTCTATTTCTGAAATTTCTCCTTCTCCACAACTGTACCAATTTTCTAAATCAAGACCATCACTAAAGAAGACATTTGTTTGCTTAAGCTTTTCTGTTTGTGCTTTCTTCTTTTCTTCATCTTTCTTTTTTGCTATTTTCACCTTAGGTTTTGCACCTGGTTGCTTACCAGCCTCTTTAACAATTGTTTCTTTTTCTGACATTTTTTCTGGTAGCTTTCCTTTAAAGCTGAACTGAATACTACCGTGGCTTCGCTTTCTGGACTTTGATTCAGTAGAAGAAAGAGTGAGATCAGAGAAGGACTGCTGGCTTTCTGTAATACAAGGTGAAGAATTATTTCTTGAAATTTCATCCCCTAAGCTCTCAAGTCCAGTCTCGGTTGAGGCTGATAGCAGCTGCAAGCTGTCATTGCTAAGCAAACTACTCTGACTACTTTCAATATTTTGATCATGATTTTTTGTCATCTCTACAGAGTTATCCAAAGCGTTGAACTTACATGAATTATCCTCAGAGTGTATACTATCTTTAACAACCTCAAGTTCAACCTCTTCTCCAAGACCACTTACAACTTTGCATATAAGATCTGTAACCACTTGTTGCACAATTTCATCAGGTGAATCTTCTTTCAGAGTCTGAGAGCTATCTTGAGCACTCAGGCTTTCTGTTTCCACTTCATAACTGATATTGTCTCCAGTAGATGACTGAGAACAGCCTGAGTCAGAACTCTGCAGTATTTCAGCTTGGTGGTCCGGAAGGTCAAAATCAGACATAACCATTGGTATGGTCTCACTGCTGGTACTTAGCAAGGACAGCCTGTCGCTCAGAGGGTTCACAGTGAGGCTGAAGTTCTCCATTTCATCCATAGCAAGTTGTTTTTCATTGCCTTCTTTTGGTATAATAAGTTGTCCTTGGCTTACAGGCACATGGGAAAATGCTTAAAGAACACAAAAATGTATACACATAAGATTTTGCTCTTTAGAACACAAATTTAGAATTAAATTTTAGATTTTAAACTATTATTGAGACTTCAAATTATAAAGACATAGTAAATAGTGTCTTTCCATTGCACAGCAGAAAAAATACGTTAATATGCAAACAACACATTCACATAAACAAAGCAAGATTATATTAGCAGCACATCTTAGCAAAACAATATAATTCTTCCATGAAATATTATGCAGTCTTATCTGCTTTTGTTTTCAAAAAAACCCCATTAGTAGTATGGTAAACATCTTCAAACCTTATTAGTGTGTTTTCAGCCAGCCTCAAGTCAGTGGTCATATTTCATAAAAGCATTTCATTTCTTGTTTAAGCATCAAGACATCCTTAAATTCTACCAAAGCTCAGTAAGATATAAAGAAATGCTCTTCATTAAAATACTTCCATATCATCTTAATTTGAGAACATAAAGCTTCAATATACTAGGCACACTCAAACTTGAATCAGAAAGAAATTACACAACCTCCTGAAAGGAGGTTGTAGTCAGGTGGCGGTTGGTCTCTTCCACCGGGCAGCAACTGACAGAACGAGAGGACACAGTCTCAAGCTGCGCCAAGGGAGGTATAGGTTAGATATTAGAAAGAAGTCTTTTAGAGAAAGAGTAATAAAGTATTGGAATAGTCTGCCCAGGGAGGTGGTGGAGTCACCATCCTTGGATGTGTTTAAAAAAAGGCTGGACATGGCACTCGGTGACATGGTCTAGTCTAGTCGAGGTGTTAGGGCAAGGGTTGGACTCGATGATCTTGGAGATCTCTTCCAACCTAGTGATTCTGTGATTCTGTGAAATGGACATATAAGCAGTAGCTATTCCAGCACTTGGTTTTTCAATTTGCCCTCAAAAGTTTCTACTATTTTTTAATGTTGCATGTAAACAACAGGCAAAGAAATTACTGGAGGAACTTCATGCAGTCTTCTTGTGTACATACCATCAGCACAGTTAAACTTCTGCATGAACTGCTTTTCATTTTCTTCTTCAGGGTGATTGGGAGATTTAGTCCAGTAACATTCAGCCTGTACTCGCTGAACAGAAACTCGCTGAGTTTTTGGATGGAGAAGCAGCAGGAGCAGAGGTTCAAGAACCCTTGCAATATCATGTCTTTGAAGCACTTGATTTAACCAGGCTTGCCCCACTGACCATGTAGAACCATCCAAGCTATTGAGGCTGTCCAGCATGATAAACAAAGATCTAGAATAGAAAAAAGAATGAACTTAGCAGAAATTTCACACTCCTCACAGAGTAATCCAACTTTAATCTGATGTATAAAAAATGTTAACAGGTTCTCCATTGTTTTCTTCATATAAAAACCCCAATATTTTCTTCAAAATTGAAACTTTCAACTTGAAGCTTTATATTTTACTGTAGTCTAATGAAGAAGTGGTCAGGAAGAGTTAACAATAAAGCCAGTTAAGATAGTTGGCCTAGTAGCAGCAGTTGTATAGCCAGTTCAGTGATGTGTACAGCTGCTAGCATAACATCTGTGGCCTTTTGAGTGCTAATGCCATTAAAACCCATACAACTTGAAAAGCCAATTCACAAGGATACATGGCAAAGAAAAGATAACTCACTCAAAGATCTCTTCAAGAACAGAGAGGAGAAATATAGTTGACAATTCAGCAATTCCTACTGTCAGCATTTTCTTCTTTTAATACTTTCAGCTTTTAGAATCCTTTCCAGACTTGGGCAGAAAGAATACATATTGGACTCTGAATTTTACTTACTGTTTTACATCCTCCAGTAGTACATGTTCACAAGCTCTTAGCTGTATGCACAGAATTTGTCACCACTTATGTAATGACTGACAGTGTCAAGGCAAAGAAACAGCAACTCACTACAGCTAAGTATGCATTAGGAACTTTAAATAAACACTTTTCCACAACTTGTGTGCTAGCAAAGGAAGACAAGCCTAGTTCAGAATCTGGATCATTCAGTCCTTTCTAAAAAGGTAGTCTGATACCAGAACATAAAAAATAAATCCTCTGCTGCTTGCCATAAATGACTCTTACACAAAACATACAAAAGAGGATAAGCAAAAGAATTTTCACATTTTAGCGCTTGTTTGCATTTTGTTCTTAAGTTTTCTTAGTTTTACTGTTACTTTCTACTTCATATAATTCCCTTTTGGGTTGATTTTTCTCTCCTGCTTTTGTTTTTATCAAAACACTTCAATAACAGCAAGAACTCAGATACTCAGTTCAATATACACCACAGTGATAGTCAATGCATCATGTGACCATGCCTTTCTCACTCTATATAAGCTATAAATTTTTCTGGAAGCTATAAATCACCATTGTAAAAACAATTTCCTCTAACACAAATTCATTTCTTGTCCTTCTTCCTTTCTCTCACAGTTGCTATAGATCTCCAATTTCACAAAATCACAAATCAACTAGGTTGGAAAAGACCTCTGAAATTGAGTCCAACCTTTGAACCAACTCCTGGTCTACTAGACCCTGGCACTAAGTGCCACATCCAGTCTTCTTAAATACCCTCAGGGACAGCAACTCTACCACCTCCATGGGCAGCCCACTCCAATGCCCAATCACTCTCTCAGTAAAGAACTTCCTCCTGATGTCTAACCTAAACCTCTCCTGGTGCAGCTTAAGACTGTGCCCTCTTCTCCCAGACAATCAGCAGTAGGACAAGAGGCAAAAAATTTAATAAAAAAAGTTTAAAACACCCCATGCTGCCAGTAAAATGTAGTTACATATTTTGAAGAAAATTATGTTAACTGAATTATACTTGCAATTACCAACCTGTCAAAGGTACGGCCAAAGGAAGAAGATTTATTAATATGAAGGTCTCTGGTGAGATGCCATAGCACTGCAAACTTGGCATGAGCTTCCATTCTTACTTTCTGTGGACCAAATCATAAGTTAGATCTATCAGAATCTAACAATTTCTGATAAGAACTGTAAAAAGAAAGAGTCACACAGCAGCCTACAAGATACAAAAGGACATGCTTACTACCCAAGGACTTTTAGTGACTAGTAATACTATGTAGAATATTTCATAGAATCATAAAATATCCTGAGCTGGAAGGGACCCATGAGGATCATCCAAGTCCAACTTCTTGCATTTAATGCTGAAAATGCTCTAAAGTAAGAATTGTTATGTCTGTCTCTCCACTGTGACTGATCAAGGCAAAGAGTTATTCCAGCAGGGCTGTAAATAACAGTAGATGTCATGCTATGATTTGAACAGGGGTATAAAAACAGCTTTACCCAAGAGAAAGTAAGCTACTAAGCAGTTGTAGGGGTGAACAAAGCCCAGCAATCAGGGCAATTACACCGAATTAAACAACAAAATTATTTTCAAGTACAATAAGGTCTTAAACTTAAATACGTTGTTTTAAGGACTGAGCAATAGGTATATTTACCTTTAACCAAAATGAGACAAAACTAAAAACTACTGTGACAATATGGCATATTTCCAGACTTCATTTACATCATACAAACTTATGAAGCTTTGCAGCAGCTATTCAAACCATTATAGAAGGGACACAAGACAGATCACATTAAACATAAACTAAAACCAAAACAAAGTAAAAAACGCACCCAATACCAAAAATAAAAACCAAGAGAGACAGCAGCATTCTAGAAAGTAAAGCCAATATCACTTGTATTTAGAAAAATATGCTCCTCACAGGAAAATAACCCACAAGACTGCTGCAAAATATATACAGTTACATAAAACAATGCACTAACAGCTGCTGAATAGAGTGAAAATACCAACTTCCAAACACATACAGATGACTCCATGTAAGCCCTTGCAATTCATGCTGGGAAGATGCAAGAAATTACTGTTTTCACAGGAAGGTTGGATGTGTTGCTCACTCATTTCTGCCATAGTCACAGCAGTTCACAGACCTACCTAATAAGTGAAACCAAAAATCATCATCAATTTTAACAAACTGGCAAGCTGTGAACTGCAGTGATTGACAGAGTGACTCACATTCATTGTCGTTGGCCTGGTAACTGGTGGAAAGACAAAAAGGTAACTGCTCCTTAAGTCACACAACCTTGTGTTGCTAGAGTGTAAGCAAGTAATTCCCTACTACTGATTCTCTTGGGGCTGTGAAGACAGTTCATAGATCTAAAATTTAAAACACTACAAAGGCCTCAACTCAAATGTCAAATTGACAGCCTCTGTGTGAAATAAATTTCTAGGTGAGGAAAAAAAAAAATGTACTTGTCACGACAAGTCCTACTAACAACAGTAAAAGCTAAACACGTGCTTTATATATTGGGAAGCAGAGCCTAACTTTTGATAAGAGATGATGTATCCTACATACGTCTGTTGCTGAATGCTGTAAAACCTCCTTTTTCTAGCATGAAACTAGAAGCTCACTATAGAGCTAAAATAACACTTGAAACTACATAAGGCAACACTTTTTCAGTATTGAAGTTATTTATATCCCCTTCTGAGGGGACAAGTCCTTTTTCTACATATATTTCTATAGCTATACATTTAACTCATCTTTCAGTAAATACATCAACAACTTGCCTTGTCTCTGTGAGTCAGCTGCTGACTAATAACATCTTCACAAATGCTAGAAGAGGGAACGAGGTTGTGCAGCTGGTAAAAGAGCTCCACACTCTTCTGATGATGCTGAGGAGTTCCATCACCCAACTGGTCCCAGAGAGTTAAAGCTATATGCTTTTTACATGAAAAGAAAAGTTGCAAGAGACACAAGTGAATGACTATCATGCCTTGTTTTGCTCTAGACTACAACGAAATGAAAGGAAGCACCACATCTGATGACACCCTATGACCAAGAGACAATCTGCTCCTTTGGTACGAACAGAAGGAACTGTTCAAAACAATGCAATTACTTACTACATAAAAAATTCCTGTTAAGTCAGAACTCTTGGGCACCTCCAGAAAAAAATTTTCACTGAAGTATCATTAACTACATAATATACTCTGCTGATGATTACATTTTGCAAATGATTTGTTACTTAAATTATACAAATGCAAAGGTTAGCGTTTACCAGAGTCCTACATTATTCACATCTCAGTTTGATACCTTTCCTTATAAATGCTACTATTCAATCAAGGGTTTTTTTATAGTTTTAAAATATTAATTTAAACAAGGGGTTTTACTTAAGTGGTCAGTACGAGAATCATATCAAGAAACCTTACTGTGTATTTTCATTTTGATTCTAACACAGGTTACAACTGTTATCAAAACATTCAGTAAGAAAATTTGGTTTGCCATGCCAAGAATAGAAAAGGGGCCAAGACTGTTTTCTTCATCAGATAGGAAAAGAAATCTAAATAAAACAGCCATGAGATACTGCATCTTACCTTGAAGAAATCTGTCTTTTCTGCCATATATCTCAGATTGCCTTGAGTAAGAGGAGGTCTGATGACAACAGCCACTCTTCCCTGGTTTGGACTAAGAGGCTGAGCAGTTTCCACACTGTTCAGATTTTCTCCAGTTACAAGAGCAACAGATTGAGTCAATCCAACCAAGTCCATCACAAGGGAAATAGTAACACCCTGAACACTGAAATCACTTGCTTGCTTGCAAGCATTCATTAAAGTCTGCAGCCACAGTGGAGGCTGTACTTGTTCACAGTCTGAAATAAAAATCACAGATTATACATCCATTTAACAATATTTTAAATACTATGGATTTTTCCTCTGTACATATGGTTTGGGGATGTAAATGTCTTTTGTCTTTCATATTTCAATCTGTCCATTGTATAGGTTTAAGAAAATGCATGCATGAGAAAGATATTTCCTGATATAGCTTTCAAGTAAGCTAATTAAGAATTAAATACTGTATAGCTTCAAACATTTAAAAAGCAAAAATGAATAGGAAAATTTGATCAAGGAAGAGAAAAATCACTTTTATGGAAATGCATTCAGATGATTTCCTGCCTTAGGCAAACTGAACTTATAATAGTTTGCACATCCTTTCATTCCCTTTCCTCTGTGTCAAAATTCTTGACCAGCTATCAGATCTTAACCTTGTAGTTTGTGGAATAATTCTGCAGTATATTTTATAGAGATAAAAAAATAAAAACACCTAGGATAATATATATACAGATAGAGTTATTCACATATTTAGAGTTATTTACATATATAAACTAAATTTAAACTGAAAAAAAATTTAGAGATTTTTCTGGCAACCCTTTAAAGTTTCTGTGAAAATTGAGGTTTCGGGTACAGAAACTTGATCCTATTAAACCATACACTATTTTCACTGCTTGGTAGTGGAAGTGTTTTTCTCTGAAGTTCACAGTCAGCTTTCCGAGTGAATATTCCACCCTTTTATTTAGAGATACTGAAGTAATTTCTCTTAAAACTTCAAAAGGGACAGTTGATTGTGTTCCTAAAAAGGCAAATGCTTCTAGGATCAGACACAGGTGAAGAAGTGTTATTTAACAGGCACAAATACAGCATCTATTTAGAATCAACTTCTAATTTCTATCCACAGCACTTAATTTTGAAATGTAAACTGGAATCTAAATATACCTAACAGTTGTATATAGTGTTCTAGAGTTTACAGATAAAACCATCGTTCTCAGCTTCACTCAGTTCCCTTTTTAAATTTCTTCAATTAAAGGTAGTTGAAAAATTAAGCACTCAGCAAAATTCAAACACAATTATGTTCTATCAATATCAAATTAATTTGGCTCCTTCAAATAAAGAGAGTGATGACTCTCAATGATGATTAAGAGCAATTGGGTCATACCACTAACACAACTCATCAAAAATATTGAAGAGTTTCTAAATTTGGAACATAAAAACAACCTCTTAGGCAGTATAAAAACCACATACGAATAGGGTGGTGTGAGAGTTATGGTAACTATCTTCTTCCATTCTCTGTTCCACTGGAATTCTCTGTCACAGGAAGTAGGTCACCTGGACAGCTATGCAGTCCCATTCCCATCACTAGTCCCATTCACTCTCCCATTCTGTACAACAGATGTTCACATCTGAAATAAAATTCTTCCCACTGATTTTACCCACCTACAATTTATGCTTATTCCTCAAACTTATGCAAACTTACAAATTGGGAGGTTCAGATGATGAACAAAAAACACAAACTCAAGACCTTTAACAAAAAGTGAGAAGGATTCCTAGAATCACTGCCTTCATATGAAGCACATACTACTCAAGATCTACAGGCTTTCTGCTCCACTGTGCAGTGACAATCAAAAATGCTATGTGCACAAAAAAGTAGTTAGGAAACAGCAGACTTTTTAACTATTTTGAACCCTTGGACACAATACTGGTGTAGGCCGCTAGTGTTTGGGAAAAATAAACAGAAACTTCACCTTTTCAGGGTCATGCCACAGAAGCACAAATACCCTATGATAGATGTTTCACAAAAGGTAGGAGATCTTTAGCATTGCAATACCCATAATTAATAAATAGCTATAACCAAGTTGCCTTCAAGTGACATAAATATTTGATATGTCAGGATGTTATGAAGTATATGCTCTGCCTCTGGCTGTATAATGAAGACATACACAACGTGTCTTAAAGACCACAGAAATAGAAGCAGCAGTCATATTAAATCCACACGCTTGTTTCCAAAAGCCCAAAACATACTAATCTCCAAGCACTGCCCACCACTTGGCCTTTAACAGATCTTGAAAACTGTGGATAAGAAACAAAAAAACTGCAACCACGAAGTTTCCTAGAAAAAAAATAAGATCACAGAAGATGACTGTGACAGTAACCAAAATTATTGTAACCATTTCTTGCGTTCTCCAAGCATATCCATCATGACATCATTTTAAGGAGCCACTCAAACTGCAGACCAGAAGTAGAACAAAAAGTAAAATGGTAAATTGAAGACTACGAACTGTAAAACAGATTGTCCATCTGGAACATCACATTCTACAGTAACCCATAACTGTCAGTGTTTAAATCACACATCTATATCTATGTCTGAATGGTTTTACCTATCTGTGAACACATCCACACTTCACAAAACTCACCATTTTTATTTTGTTTCTTAATGTAACTACAGTCAGAAGAATTTTTCACAAGAACTGTTCCTTTAAAAGGAGCAAAATAGACTTAATTTCTTATCTGGTATGATTTTTATTGGACAGCAGCTTGCAATTTCTATGTATTGCCAAAGTGACCAAGGTGCACATCAATCGAAAATTGCTAAAATGAAGCTAAAAACATACTTGATGAGAGCTGTGGCAACTACAAAATATTACAAAGAAAACATTGTGGATCCAAACATAAAGAGGAACACGTGACAATCTAGATTCTACTTTCAGGCTTCAGTTTATGTACTTTATATGTGTCACCCCAATATTGATTAGTATCAAATCCTATGCCAGCAATATTGTTAAAAATCTATGAGAAAATAATTTAGTTTCCAAAAAACAAACCAATTGATACAGAAGAAAACCTGTATTTCTCTCTGAGAGGAACAGCAAGCAGCCACACACACAAAGCATGAATACTATCACTAATTTTTTGGGGGGAAAAAAATAAAAATGAATATTCTAAGAGCAAAGAACAAATAAGAGCGCAGCTTACCAACTTCAGGTTTCCCAGGATGTAATTCCGAAGTACGGTTTCCATCAGCAATGTAAACGGGAAAGCTTGAACATTCAAGATAGAGCTGACAAGCAGCAATAAAGGCAGGAAGGTATTCTTTTGGTGTTCTTTTCTTGTTTGTTTTCTTCACCTTAGCATCATCTTGTGGTTCTCTGTCCCATTTTGTGCACTGTCCTTGCACTCTAGTGGGATCCACTGGAAGCTCTGCCCCTAAGGGCCGAGACAGGGAATTACTCTGAATGATATACAGGTTGATAAATCTGGTTAAAAACTGTTGGACATACTCCAAACAGCACTGCATTGCAGTCTTTTGGATTGTTTTCCCACTACGAGTTGCTGTCCCCTGTGCCATTATGGAAGGAGGCTGTACAATGGTCTCCTCGGATCCCACAGTTGATGCTGTCTCAGTCTCTGAGGATGTGCTACCAATAATAGGAATGCCAGGTGCACTGTGACCTTCATTCAGTGCTTTGTCAATGTCATCAGTTGTATCTGCCTGGTATTGTACAAACTCAGTGAATCCACTTTCTGATGATCGACTGCTTGGTGGATTTTCACCATCTTCAAACACATCGTTAGGATTTTCAAGTGAAACTGATGGCACCTGAGTGAAATAAAAGGTTCATAACTCTTCAAAATGTGTTATTTTGGTCTTAATGAGAAAATACTTACTTACATCTTCATTTGAAAGCAACAGTTTTATTCCACAGTTTTAAATCTGTTCATATAAATACATTTTACACAAAATTATGTTTGGTGCTTCAGTAAGCCTGCCAAACAGCTAACAAGAAAATAAAACTGTTTATCAAGTAAAATATTTTAAGTATTATTGTTTTTAACATTTTCTTCATATTAAAATCATATCTATCTTACTATGAAAGAATGCTGAAATGCGTAGGCACAAGTATTATTAATTTATACAGCATCAGAAAGCAAAATATTCACGTTTCAAAGAAAAGCCCTCACTTCAGCAGGAAGCAGGACATTAATCTTGCTAGCTAAAGTATCCTTAAGCAACATAGTTCATTTTAATACTTTAGCTTTCAGCACGCTTACAAAAGGACAAGATATGTATCTGTTAATCTGTTAATGCTGCAGGCATAAGAGTAAAAAAAATGCCTGCAGGCAAAGGAGGCAAAAAGGAGGTGTCAGTGAACAAGAACAGGAAGACTTCTCTGATCATGCTTCTGAAGTTCTCACTGTACAAGTAAATAATCACATTAAATTATTTTTACCTAGTGACTGTCTAAATAATGATAGAAGAACCACAACCATCAAAATTTTGTCTCATTTAGAAGGCACAATCCACATCATTTAACAAAACAACTATAAATTGTCAAAACACCTTAAAAAAGTGAACTGTGGAGCTGTAAATGAAGAAATCACAACCTAAACCCCATTTTTCCACTTCCACATTTATACTAATAAAGCCAGCTCAACTCATTAGTAAAATGTACGCTCCTAGACTTAAGAAATGGTCTAACAATTGTGCATGGAATCTTAATTTATAGGTACATATATGGTGCAACTTCAACTAATCACCATCTTTCTTTTTATATATCAAACCTCAGATTTGGAAGGTGGGAATTTTGTTCAAATACAGAGTTATAATCACAAAAGGAGATATAAACTTTTCATTTAAAACCTAGAAGAAATAACATTTGCAACTAGAAGAAATAAAATAATTCATCTCCTTAGAAAAGAGAAAGAAGGGTTTCTTCAGCAATAACAGGTTTTCATGACTCATGGTGTGCCTTAATTCCTGATCAGTTCAGAATATGCACAAACCTGATGAATGATTCTTACTCAAAAACAGCCCACAGTGATTTTCTGGACTGCTCTAACCCTCTACAGTCCTCTTGCTAACTGGTAGCACAGTCTTGGCTCCCTGGTGAGAATGTGTGGTAGGGAAACAACTGAAAACGAAATACATGAATTGGTGGGAGATTATGCAAGTGCTCTCATGCTTCTGATCTTGCTGTCTTACCACAGATGGCAGATGTTGCCTAAGATCTGAAAGGTCCAGCAGCGTTTTGCTGTCTGATACCCCAATCACTAGACATCTCAAATACAGAATTTGAGGATAACGTAAAAATATTAATAACTTTTTCCATGAATAAATAAAATCAGTGGCACTATTATGTATGGTGAAACATGTCTTCCTTTACTAGACATGGGGTAAGAATGAAAATTTGTTTGAGATAGTATCACAGAAAACAGTAAAAGCTATATACTAAAAAGCTTGGAAAGGCATGAATGGCGACCCAGTTTTACAAAATATAATGTAAAAGCAATTAGAAACATGGCAATTCATTTCACTCTATCTCATAACAGAAACCATGGCCACATACAAGTCAGTTTTAACTGAAAGCAAAAGGTTCAAAGGGCAATGTCACTCAATTAAAACAAAGTTTATTGGAAAAAAAAACAAACCCAAAAAGCAAAAGAACAAAACCAGGCAGGTATCAAACAGCAGGAAAGAGTAAGAATAGGATTCTCAATAAAAGATGATGGAGTCCTAAAGGACAAAGTGAAGGTGAGCAAGCAGCGGATCCTTTTTTGTGAAGGACCATATTAGCAAAACTACAGTCAGTAAGTCAGGGGAAGTGATCAGTGCCCTCTGCTCAGCAAGTTTAAGATCACGACCAAGTTTGCACTCAGTAGTACAAAACAAACACCGATGTACTGAGTATGTCCAGTGGAAGGACCTCCTCAGGAAGGAAAGCTCAGAGTTGTATTTACTCAGTTTAAAAGAATGTCAAAAGTTATAGAGGGGTGAAGGTGTCTCTAGTGCTGTCTTTGAGTTCACATTACGTAGTTGAAAAGATGGAGGTGTGCTTAGAAATCCACAGTGAAAGAAAAGGGGCAACAAACATGAGGTGCAACAATGGAAATTCTGGTTAAATAACACAGTGCAAACATACAAGCTGTACAGATAAGTTGTGGCAACTCCATCCTTGGAGATATTCAAAACTAAGACGGATATGATCCTGAGTGACATGACCTAGCTTTAAAGTAAAATCTAACTTTGAAATCAGCCCTGCTTTGAGCTGTGCTCTGCAACTGTCACTTCCAACCTAATTTAGTCTGTGATCTTTCCCTACTTTCTTCAGCTGGAAAACAAGGATTTCAGGGCATGTCACTTAAAATACCTACACAGCCATGGCTGTGTAGACCAAACGAAACAATGTCATAAGAAAAGGAGCTACTGGCTGGTTTGTTTATTTCTTATTAAATGATTCTAAGAACTTAGTGACAGTAAAATAAGTGATGAGTATTAATCTGATGCACATAAATCAAGAGCTATGTAATCAAAACGGTGAATTCTTTTGAGTCCAGTTAGTCTACTTGATCATGCTCTTGAAGTGCATTAGAAACTTTGGTTGATCAGTTCACTCCTAGGTCCTGTTTCTGAAGTGATTTCTACATGTATAGTATCAAATCTGAATAGAATCCTTCAAGAATCAAGACATTGTGCCACAATTATAATTTCTTTTGATGATACACGTTTCTCATGTATTGTTGTATATTAAACTAAATCTAATCAAAGAATTGCAGGTGGTTTAGCAGAGACTTAGAAAGCCTGCCTTTACTTTCCACACAAGAAGTATTCCTCCCAAATGCTGTAAAATTCGATCATTTACCTTTTTATTTTCCCATTCTTTGACAGAGCTGCTGTGTCCACTAGGAAGCTGCAGGATACCATCTGTACCAGCAGATAGCAGTGGAGGCTGAACCTTACTAAGGATCTTCGAGCAGAGTCTGAGAGAATCAGTAAGCTCTGACAAGTGCAAAGTATTAAGATGGCTCGTCAAGGCAGAAATCATCCTGAGCAACAGCTGAGGCAAGTGTTCTGTCTGTATTTCAATGTAAGTCTCCTAGCAAAGTAATAGTAAAAAACTTGTTAATTTCAACATCAAATTCCACCCTGAGGTACCTATTGTTTGCTTAACTGTGCTCTAAACATATGGAACATGAAAAAAGGAAAATTAATATCTTAATATCCAAGAATAAGAAATACATGCTTTATTAAAAATTATTAGAAAATTAACTTTAAAGTCGTTAACAAACAAATAGCAAAATAGCTCTTTTTCAAATTATCACATATTGTTCATCACACAACAAACACGTTACAAAACATAACAATAAGGCTAAAGAATGCTACGATTATTTTAATATCCTTAGGATAAGAGTTTAAGAACGAAAGATAAACAAGTTATTAAGAACTAAAGGAAAAACAGGCTGATTGCCATACCTGACACAGCACTCTCATGCTTCTAGTAGGCTTTGAAATGAGAAAGCAAAGAATTGAGGAAAGACAGCTATAGAAAAACAGTTCCAAGAGTCTTTGCTACATTAAGCAATGGTAACACAAAAAGAAGATACATCTTATCATGACATTTAAAAGATCCTTAAAAGAAAGCTGCACATTTAAACTGGCATATCAAACTACAAAAGACTACATTTGTAAAGTGTACAGAAAAAAGAAAATGAGGACAGACTAAAATTTTCAGGTGTAAGCATCATAAAAACCACTTCAGTTATGCCCAACAAGTCTATCAAGAATCATACAATGAAAACTTCATTTAATGGTGTCCAACAATTTAGGGCAATATATTTTCAGGAGAAACAACTAATAAAGTACATAAGATATTTCTGTAGACTATAAATATATAGAATCCCAATATTAGCAATGAACAAAGCAAATCTTACCAAAGAAACGATATCCAACAAAAAATCCACTAACAAGCAGAAATTTGTCAGAGGTAACTCAGACTGCTCAATATCACCATCAGGCCCAGTTTGAAGTCTGGCATGTAATGTCCTCCTGTAAAATTCAAACAGGCTTTCACAATATTATTCCCTTCCCCTTACAGTGACCATATTTCTGTAAGTTAATGCAAAGCTGTATACATTTGGTATAATCTTTATAAACCAATAAGCAAACTCTCATTTTACTGCTGAATAGCTTATTTTGGCCTGTGGCGTTCTTTCAGAAAAAGCAGCAACCAGCCTTTCAGTGTAAAACTGTCTTCATTTGTAAAAAAAGGAAATTCAGGCAAAAATTGAGCATGGAAGACAGTAACTTATATAATACAGCAGCTCATATAAAGAAAAGAAAAATAAAAACATTCTCCAGATTTCATTTATTTGTTAATTAGGCAATTTGGTACAAAATTTACTGTAACAGTATTTATATGTGGAGAAATACTCATCTGCTTGTTAGCTGTCTGTAGATGACTTTCTTTACTTTAGCAATTCAGTCTAACACACAGAAATCGAGTCACTGACATGTTGGAAGGAATTTCATCTAGTTCAACCTCTCACACCAAGCAGGAATGATAAAAATGCTAGATAAACTCATCCACAGTTTTGTCTAGCAGGGTTTTGGATATCTCACGAAGAAGCTCCACAGCCTTCCCAGCGTCCACTGTTCCACCTCTTCCACTGCTACACCCTGTTCTTAGCAAAGCTTTTCTGAAAGTCCAAGCTGAACCCCCCAACCAACACTTGTTCGGTCCCTCATTTTTCATCAGCTCTTACCAAAAGTACCAACTTTGTAAATGCCCTCCAGGAGGTCACAGGCTGCCATTTAATTTCCTCTTTGACAGGCTAAACCAAACTCACCTACCTCAGCCTTCCATGCAGTCTTATGCAGTCTCCATGCAGTCTCATGACTCTGACCATCTCTCTCTTATCAACCATCTCTCTACTAGAGTCTCCTCAGTTTCTCAACACTTCTCCTCAGGTGGGGTGTCCAAAGCTGGACACAATATTCCACATGTGACCTTAGAAACTCTAAATGCAAGGAAGAATAACTTTTCTTTCCTGCTGCCTAGGTTCCTTCTAATGCAGCCCAAGACACAGTTATTTAGGACAACACACTGTTGGCCCATAGACAATTGTGTTGAAATATCTTAATATACTATTAAGCAATGAAAAAAAAATTTCATTTGACATCCTTACATCATCTATTCCTTGCCACAGCAACAACCCCTGTACTCCTGTGGTCTCTTCATCCCTGTCCCTCCCTTTAGTATTTTCAGTTCTCCCATATTTACTATGTTCCTTCCCATAGTCCTCCTTGTCATGCACAGGGCTCCCACTCTTCTTCCCTTAAAGAGCGGAGCAAAAGACAACACATCCCACAAGTCACTCTTAGTAAAGCTGACAGGTTTGCTAGACACCCAAAGAGAAATCCTGCCCTGGACAGACAGTACAAAACAAATTAGCTTTGGAGATCACTCTGGAATGTCCCCTTCAGAAGGGGGACTAAATCTGTCTCTTGATTTTATCCAGACACTGAGTTTGTGAGAACTCACATTGCTGAGACCCACAATCATATTTTGGAAATTGGACAAAAGATCAAAGTTAAAGGAAATGTGGGGAAAAAGACTAAATGATTTCATGAGACTAACTTGTATGCAGAAAAAGTTTATAAAACAAATGTTAACTTACAACTTTACACATACAGAGATTAAATATTGTCACCTACCTACAACATTCTTCAAACCAACGAGCAATGTAATCCCACATATAATAAGGCTCAAAGGAATTGAAAAGAAGATTGGCAGTTTTAATCAATTCTGCTGTTTTCTTGTTTTCTCTCAGTTTGCTGAAAGAAAAAGAACATTTTACATTTTTACACTTCATTTCCAAGTTATATAAGTACACATCACTGTGAGTTTACCCACTGCCAGTTAACACTGACAAATTATTCTTTCCTCATCTCTACTGTGGTTGTTGCTCTAGGGCTCAGTATTTGGCAGGCTGCTTATATCAATGCCTTTTCATGGTTGCTAGGTTTCTTCTCTATCATTTCTTTAGTATTTCTCTTTTAACCACATTTATAATAGATCTCTTTGTTCATGATCATTTCTACAGTTGTTTCTCCCATCCAGCTTTGAACTTCCCTCTTCTTTCTACCTTTTAGGATATCCAACTCAAATCCTGAAACACTTTATATCCCACTCTGGCTGTCTTATAGCACTCTTTGTTTTTACTATACAAGAAAGCTCATCAGCCTATCTTTTTTTCGAAGAACAGAGATATAAAGAATACCACAACTAATCAAACAAGCATTTTTGTAACAGATAAAGAATAAAATATATACTAAATATTAAAAAAAATAAAAATAATAAAACTATAGCCCTTCACACCTTCACACTGAACACAGAAGTTGCAATTCATGTCAATAGATCCTGTATCATGAAGAAAACAGATCACAGTCTCACAGGTTTCACCGTCATGATTTCAGCAACAAGATCTATTATTTAATACAAAATATAATCTACTCATTATTCACCTGCTTAGCTGTGTGTGATCTTTGTTGAAAGACGGTTCTGTCTGAAGCTCCAGTTCTGCTCTGCACTGTGTATATAATGTTCGAAACACTTCAATCAATACATCCTCTAGGATAACAGGGCCTACGGAGACACACCAGCAGTCACACTCTTGCACTACGGTACTGCCAACAGTCCGCAGCTGAAATCATTAGCTACCTTTGGTCACTGAAACCACATAATTCTTTCTGGTTCACTACCAAAAACTACCTCAATGGCAGAAGGCTTGCTTTTTTTTTTTTTTTTAATTCCAGAAATACTCAGTCAATTGTAATGCCTGGTAGACAAAGCACAAGCAGAGTTCTCTGCTGTACAATACCCGTACAGTAGCTGGGTACAAACACATCGAGTTCAAAAGCAGTGCAGCCATGGCAGCATAGCCCATGTTGAAGCCAACACACCCTCTTGGAGGGATTACCAGCACAGCAATATAAATTACTAGGACTACATGGATTCCTGATCAAAGGTAGCTTTCAAAGAAACAATTTCAAATATGCACCCGTACACTAGCTCATGATGTTATCCTATGGACAATATACTCAAATATTTAAATATAATTACATTGGAGAATATTATGAGCATCTTCCATCCTTTTAATCTGAAGCAGGGTTTTCTTTTTAGTTCCAGATATAGTCAACAGAGTACTTTCTGGAAGTATTTTTGAAAGTGTACACTTGTAGCCCAGAAAGCCAACCACACCCTGGGCTGCACAAAAAGCAGTGTGGCCAGCAGGTCGAGTAAGGTGGTTTTCCCCTTTTACTCTGCCCTTGAGAGACCCCACCTGGAGCACTATGTCCAGCTCCGGGACTCCCAAAATAAGAAGAACAAGGACCTACTGAAGCAAATCCAGAGGAAGGCTACAAAGATGATTATAAGGATGGAGCACATTTCCTACACAGATAGGCTGAGAGAGTTGGGGTAGTTGAGTGTGGAGAAGAAAAGGATCCAGGGAAACCTTATTGTGCCTTTTTAGAACTTAAGGGGGCTTATAAAAAAAAAAAAAAAAGAAGGAGAGAGAATTTTCATACAGTCAGACAGTGATAGGACAAGGGGGAACAGTTTTAAACTAGAAGAGGAGATATTTAGATTAGGTCTTAGGAAGAAATTCTTTACCAGAGTATAATGAGGCACTGTAACAAGACATCCACAGAAGTTGTGGATGTCCCATCCCTGAAAATATTCAAGACCAGGCTGGATGAGGCTTCCAGCAAACTGGTCTAGTAGAATGTGTCTCTGCCAATGGCAGAAGGGTTGCAACTCGATGAGCTTTAAGGTCCCTCCAGGCCAAATCATTCTGTGATACTATAAAAAAAGCTCCTCTGTCAGATTTAAGCTAAATCTCAATCTGAAGGAAAAGTCCCAATTTATTCTAAAAGGAGTTCACAAAGTAATCCTGCTTGAAATATCCATTGCTTTTTCATGCTTTTTCCTAGGCTCACTGAGCTGCCTTTGGTAAGAGTGCAATCTCTGAGTTAAGTGACAATCCTACTAGCTTCTTCCATCTCAGGTTGCTGCAAGAATGCTCACAGCTCTACTATTTAATGAAATCTTAATTAATATTGCCTTCAAAAATTTAAACTGATCCCCAGAAATCACAAATTAAAAGGAGAATGACAGATTTTTTACAGGTACTTTGTTCTTTGCAGTCTGTCTTAACCACTTCTTTCCAGGTTATAGTCTCTAAGTGTTGTATTTTTATTCTTTTATTATCCCACTCCCAAATCTTAGGACAGATTTCAAAAATTATTTTGATTTTTTTTTCAGTCAACTCCAAAATTATACTCCAAAGAAAAAGGCAAGATATCCAACATTTGAGTGTTGTAAATACTTTTTTCCCCACCATTCTCTGCATTCATTTTCTAAAGAGGGCATTCAAACACTTGAAATAGGGGAAATGAAAATTAAAAAGAACAAAAAGACTGAAAAGAAATAAAAAACTCCTACCCACATAGCCAAAAAAATACTTGCTTTCTCTTGGTAAATTCTTCTGAAAAAAAAATAACTCTTTTCTTTTTAGTATCTATCTTCTCTGTGTGCATATTAGAAGAAAGAACAGATTATTACCAAAAGCAACAGCTGAGATTTAAATTAGTGAAAGTCACTGTTTGATGAAAGAAATGGAAAAGATCCAATCTGCTTTTTTTTCCAACATGCAGTCAGTTCTCTCTTTACTTTACCATTTCCTGTGTAGAAGGTAGAAGAAATGGCATTTGGTAAAAGATAAATCTAATGAATACATTAAGTTAAACACAAAACATACATACACCTCAGAAGATTCAAGAAATCCTAACCTGCCAGAACTAAGAATACAGCTTTTTCAATTCGATCAACAAGAGAAATATTCTCACAACAAAACCACATAAAACAAGTTGAAGATTAGAAGCAACATGGAAATTACCTAGTTCAGGCTTATCCAGTAAACTGATAAGAATTCGAAAAGGCTTTAAGTCTTGCATTAATGTGCTTTCTTCTCCCTGCCCATTGAGTTGCAATATTCCAACCATTGCCTACAAAGAGCAGAAGCATATCAGGAAAACAAAAGCAAACCCAAAAAACATTTTTTGGGGAAAAAAACAAACAATAAAAGCCGCACATAAGGGGAAAATTCTCAGTGCACACCACTATTTCATCTCTCCATGCTGAAGTTTTCTCTCAATTTTGCCTATGAGAATACTTCTGTTGAAGAGAACTTGGTAACTCGTTACGTATTTAAAACTAAAACAAAATATTATAAACAGATACCAACTCAATATTTTCTAAGAATAAAGAAGAAGATAAGAGGTAGTGAGAAATTATTTGAGGAGGTAGTGCATGTAGATACTAAAGGCTTAAAAAATAATAATCTGCCCTTCTAAAATATACTCACCTATGTGACAGAAAACTCTGTTGTCTGAATAGCAAGACCAACTTCAAAACAAACAGGAAACCTCAGATTTTTATACCAAAGCAGTTTAGGGAACAAGGCACAGAACTAAAAAATGACCAATGAAATGGCAACAGATTTTGTTTAATTTTCTCTCCGTGGTTGGCTTTGCTGTCTGAGCTAAAACTGGTTGGTTTCTTTTACAGTTTCTAAATAAGAAGGACAAAGAACAGAAAGGAGAGAGATGGGAAAGAACAGAGGCATGAAAACTGGGTGCACCCTGCTATCTGCTATAATCCAAGTATTATCAGCCAGCATCCAGAAAGAAAAATCATAAGGCATGTTCAAGTACAGATATTGTACCAGTCAATAAGATGGGGGTGGACAGAATAAAGCAAAACACAGAGACTGCTAGGAAAGAAGGCTGAAAGAAGCAATGCTTTTGAAGGCTTTCAAAAGACAGCAAATGGTTTTAGAAGTTATATGCAACTTGTATTATGTATGGCAAGCCAAAGTTCCTAATGTCCACAGTCTTCAGACATAAAAGCTTTAATGACACCGATTAAGCCAGAAAGATGGACAATTTAAAAAGACTGTAACTTATTAACACATGACTAAATGTTGCTAAAAGCTCACCACACTTTTTTCATAGAAGGTATAGGCAAAACTGTAGCTGATTCAGGCCTCTCCACTATGCTTGGATAATTTCTGAATCAGCCACCATGGGAGGCAGAAGGGTAATAAGAGAAAGGTGACAGAGTGTCAGCAAGATCTTTGCTGCACTGGAATTTTAGGGTTCCTGGGGTCTCTTCTTCATCAGTAGGACAGCAGATCTCACTATCTTCAGATAAACTGAAAGTGCTAGCCCTGCACTGGATACCAGCTTGGAGTTGGAATGAGCTAAACATTATTGTGTCAGCTGCTACTATTGGGATCCCTACCCTCATTCCCATAAAAAGTACTGCATTCTGAGTATCAGAAAAATCCTGACCTTATCAATTTGCCTTCCCAATTTCAAGATCAGATTCAACAGTGTCCTGAAAGACAATTGTATACTTTAATTACTGTGAGAAAAGAAGCACAGTTCATAGGGCTGGTGATCTCAGCTTAATTAGCAAAGCTTTAAGGGTGAAATAGTTTAACTGCCAATTTTCTGAACTATTCCTGACTGCCATCAGAGAGCAGAAAAGATGGTCCCTTTGCCTAAAGGGGAGAAAGACCCTTCTCATTTAGACTTTCTGAGTACCTTCTGATCATCTTTTTCTGATTTCCAAGACACAGAGTACTTTCTATATCTACAGCAGAAAAGAATTCTCCAATTCCCTTTCATGAAAGAACAGGTTCCAGTGTGCTGGGCTCATAATCAAGTATCTTCCATGTATACTTCATTCATTGTGGAAAAAGAGAGAGTATTTGCCCTGTTCACACTGTTATTCTAAAGAATAACATTATTCTACGTCTTCATTTTTCCACTGGGAAGATCTTAGAAGTTTAGGACACAATACCTCAAAAAGACAGATTACACAGCCACATTGCAATGGCAAGCCAAAATATAAAGAGATAGCAACTTTGATCAAGGTCTACTTATAAAGACACATACCATAATTAAACATAATATAGCTACCTGGACTAACATCTCCTTAGAGAAGGTGTTGAAATAGTAAGTGGCATGCTCCTCAGGATTGCTGTGCCTTGTACTTCTGGGTCCTACAAGGGCACCATTGTTATCAAAACCTTCAAGCAAACAAATGACAAAGCAAATAAGTGTTTATCACTTAATAGGATATATTGCCAATTTCTTTAAACTAGAGATCAACACACTAGCACTGATAACTTACCAAGATGAAGTCCAAATTATGTTGGCAAGAGAAAGATGATTTTATAGAGTTTAATACAGGAAACTAAATGTTACTTCCATGCAAACAGTTTGCACACAAATTAAAACCTTTAGTTTTATGCAACATTATCAACTAAATTTTTTTTTCTACCGAAAAATGTTCACAAAATTTGCACAAACCACAATCCTAGAGTATCTTAAAAAAACCCTCAAAAACCCTGTTGCACAAAAATACTTCCATATTGATGATAACACAAAATTTAGTGTTTTAAGTACAAAGAGATGATCACCAAAACACACTGACATGACTAAGGCACTTGAAGAGGCTATCAGCCACATTACAAAAAATTAATTTTCTTATTAAAAATTACATGAAGAATGGGCCTTTGTATCATAATTTATATTTTTTCATTTCCCAGTAAATTTTTTATTGCACAGAAACAGTAGGCTTTAGAAGTAAAAACGAAATCAAGTTGGTCAGGATTTCACCCTGTTTCACAGAAACATTTTCCAATTTTGTCCTGAAGTGACAAAACCACAAGGAAAATCTAAGATGCATGCCCTTTAGAGTCAACTTAAAGCAACCACAGTCAACAATGGATTAAATAATTGGATAATTGGATTTAAAGAGATGTAATGTGATTTTTGTTCTTAGAGAACGTTAATAGGTCACTCCTAGCTACAAAATAATAGAAAGGAATAGCTAACACTGCAATTAAGTAATGTCACACAGAATATCAGATTTCCAACATAACTGACCCCCCATTCCCAATGTTTTATATTAGGAGTATCACAACAAAAGAAAAGCAGCAAAACATCAAATGAAGGATATGCAAAAAAACTATATTTGGTTCATTGGACAAACCAGAAAGTTTGTCAGGAAGGAACAGTCACTGGGAAACTATTTTCTAAATGTGTATTATCTTTCAGTGGAGACTATGTCAATTAAATAGCTGTAAAAGAAAGTTCCACAACTTAAAAAGCAGCATGATATTTTAAAGACATAAAATATCTTTTTCAATAATTTCAAAAGACATATCTAATCCATCAAATTTAGATGAATCATTAGCACAGTTTTTAATCTAGAAACTCTTTTTTCCCTAAATTGGAGAACAGAGGTAAGTAGCACGACATTGCATTTCATTGTTTTTCTTTAAAATATGAATAATTTACAAGTCAGTGTCTTGAGAAATCATTTAACTAAATAAGCCAGGATTTCCTCATCATTTCTAAACCTCCGCAACTTCTACAGAAGCAAAACCAACTCCTTCATGCAAAACACTGTTGCTGAATTCATCCATCCCTTCCTCCAGAATTTCAGTCCTATCCAAGTGCCCTTTACTACTCACATCCTCTCTTCCCAATCACCCACAGACTACTTGCCCCTGAAGTCTTAACTATCAGCTGGGAAGGGTTCTGGGTTGCCTGAGAAGCACAGATGTGCTTGATGGTGAGCTGGGAAGTCAAACAAAAAAGATAACAGCAGACTGCAAAAACAATCTTCCCCTCCAGTAGAGAAACTGTGCTATGTCTCTCCATTCAGTCTCCAGTTCCTGTGGCACACTTAGGAACTCCCATGATTTTGACTTCTCTCAAACTGGATTTAAAGAGTAACTGGCCAGATTCATGTGACCAAAGGCTTCATTTCTTTAAAATAACAAAGCTGAAAAAGAGCAATTGTTTTCTAAAATTCTATCATTTCTTGTCTTCTAAATATTCCCTAAATAGTTTAGAGCCTTCTAATAAGTATTATTCTCTGGTACTCTACACTGATTACATGCTGGTTTTATACAAAAATTTAGATGTGTAATGTATCAATATTATGGCATTTGGTAGAAGTTTATACCATGCAATTGCTTGATTTTTTACTCCAGAGAAGGTGTTGAAAAGCAATTGGTGATTCAGTCATACAAAGATCTAATGAAGTTTAAAATTTGCATCCTCAAGCCATAGTATCAATGTTTTTCAATATTCTTTTCATATTTTCTATACTGTCGTGTTACAACTACTATATACACTCTATAATGCCTATTCTCTGCTTTCTCCATTTTATATTGTTAGAGATACAGAAGTTGCCTTTCAGTGTCTATTTCCATGGGCCGAGTACACCAGGCTCTACCTCGAATGTGATCCATGACAGCTGTTATAGGAACAAGTACTGATAATTTATACTACAGGAAGGAGGTTCCAGCATGAATTTCTTCTATGTCCACAGAGAGAGACAGCCCCTTTCTTTCTTATGAACAAATGAAGTATTTCATTTTTCCAAGAATCTTACTCCACAATATCACAAATACTGGTAGGGAACATACAATCCTTCCTCTGCTTTTAGTGAGCAATGAACTGAGGTACAAACCTACCTAGAAGCCAGGCATAAAGCCTTCGGTTGAGTGACATATCCCTGCGCAGCACTACATGGAGGGCTGCTGACAGAATTCTGATCATGTCTGGACGTGTTGCCTGAAGAAGTCAGAAACACCGTTAAATGTAACTGGGAAGAGTAACACTTTTTCTATGCTATCAGCTTAATGTTCATTAAAACAGTTAATTTCATGTCTTGGCATGTCTGAATTCAGAATAGAACAAGAAAACATGTTCTTGCTCCTATGAAACCAAAATACAACTATTATTTGGAATACATACTTTGTAATAACATTCACCCTTTATGAACAGCAAAAAATAACTGACTCTATTAACAATTCATTTTTGTTATAAGACATTCCGTTTTACTTAGGAGGCAAAAGCCTTGGAAGCAAATTCAACTAAAAACCAGCATAAAACTAAACAATCACTGAAAAATTTGAAACACCATTCAGTTTCTTGCCGCTTTAAATGCTTGTGCGTTAATATTAAAAAAATGTTGTATTGATAATTTCATCATTCTAGTTAACTAAATAAAGACACTCCAAATATTTCTATAGTCACTAATAAATGTGAAAGAAGCACTTCTACAAGCAAAAACACACTTCTTTTTACATAAAAGCACAGGTTTTCCCTAATTTTTAATAAGATGAGGATAAAATATTGCTTAAATTTTCTTCCAGGAGTAAAATAAATCATGGATTATTTAAAAATAGGAAGTGACTAACAATAAATGCAGCAACAAAAAAATCCAGAAGTTGTAAGGTCTATCTCTCACTACTGCTAGGACTAACTACTCATCCAAAAGCAATAATCACTTTCACGTCTCTAGTGTTCTGAATCAGTTATGCTAAGAGGATTTATTTTTGCTGACTTTGAAAACTGAGAATTGGAAACTTGGAAATGAACAGATAAATTTGCTTTCTTACCAAACTGAAGCAAATGAAAACGTTCTACATAGACATGGTTATTTATATTGTTTACATGCACAGAAGTTAACTTCAAAGTTAACACATCAAGTTAAAAAGCAGAAGAGCAGAGATTATGACATGAGAATAACCAAAACTATCAGAGAAACTCTTACGGCGCTTAAAGCTTGGAGAAAATCGTTAACAAAACCCAAGTAAATACTGCTACAGATTTAAGAAGTGGAATACAAATTCATCTCTCATGTTAATAACCTACCTGGCTCATGTGGAAAGGAAAACAAAAAAGGATAAGGTCCAACGTGCTCCTCTGTACTAAAACACTGGTATCTTGCACTGATGTACTTACTGCTTCTACCTGAAGTAATGGCAGACACCCCAAGATAGTTATTCATTATTTTAAGAATATAGAGATAAGAGAGCACTCAAAAATAAGAATAGTTATTTATAAATAGTGATATATGTGAAACTAAGTTATTTTTAAATTTGGAATAAAGAAGCAAGATAAAAGAAGAAAATAAAAAGTTTCACCACTGAGGATACACAGAATCAACAGATTACCTGAACAATACAAGTATTAAAGCTTTTGCTTTTTTATATTATCAATGAATATCTTAAGTTCAAAAGACAAAATAATACTTAACGTATTTAAAAAAAACAAACAACAAAACTCAATCACTTTTAACTGAAGCATGTCATGAACGGGAAGTTTTACACAAAACTTAAGCAGTTCTGAAACATTCACTCAGCTTTGCAACACTTTTATCATGCATGAAAGCATCAGTTTAACTGGACCTATAATAAACACGCATTTTCATCTCTTCAAAGGCAAAGTTCAAACACAAACATCCCCTTCAAAATATGTTATATAACCAATAACATCAATTGCTCCAGTAAAACATTACCATTAATTCAATGTCACTGCCAATTATATAGAGCTGATCCTCCATGGAAAGTTTCCTGTTCAAGTGGGAGAGGACATAAGTGATGCCGGGCAGGCGAACCGCAGGGCTGGTGAGCAGGCTCCCCCAGAGAGCACTGTAGAACGCCGACTGATCCACAGCCGAAGCGACTTTCTCCAGCAGTGTGTTTGTTCTGCGGTAAAATCAAGTCAGCTGAATCAGAGCATCTCGTATCGCAGCTCTTGCCCCTGCCCCCAGTTTTCATAAGTATTAAAATTTATTGTTACAGGAAGGTCAAAACTTTCTTTAGAGAGGCCAAGAAAGGCCCAATTATACACCGAACCTTATAATGCAGCCTGAACAGAGTGATCCAGCTAGCAAGCCTGTGGGCCAATCTGGCTTGCAAAATGCTTTTGCCTGCCCCCAGCTTCTCCTTATGTATTCCTTATGTACTCCTTATGTTCGAGGAGCCAAATAACTCCCTCATCTGCTGCTTCAAGCCAAGTGTTGCTACAGACAGAGGTTTCAGAGAGAAAGCAGAAAAGCATAACTACGGAAGAAAAGAATCAAGCAAATGTCTTTTGGCCTCTCATTCCTTGCTTTGAGCCCTTCTGGTAATAAGAGGACAAAAATACCACAATTCTTTGAGCATAAGCAATCCCTTCCCACTCATGCGGCAGCACCTCCACTCCCTATGGCAGGCCCCAGGAGGCAAGCTGGGTAGATAGCCTTTGGTCCCTGTTGTAGTGATGCCAACTACACTGTGTGTGTCTGCCTACACAGAAATAGAAAAAGGCAGTGTTAAACAGGTCTTCACATATAAGTTGTGAAAATTCTAATTTCTGTAGTTGGAAGTATCAAGAATATGTAAGCATATGAGCAATTCCAAGAATTCCAAATGTTGGAGTGTAACTTCATCTTTTAATATGTTAAGATGCTACCTCAGCACCCTAGATGCTGCAGGCAAGATAACTCACTTGGGGCTTAGGCTTGCTGGACAAGAAAAGTTATTGCCTTTGAGGCCACTCTGCTAGAAATAGAGAAATAACCTATGAAGATAGGTGAATTATTGCTGTCTCTTACCTAGGTGGTTCAGTGATAATTTACGTATCCACATACGAGTATTCAATAAAAAGTTACTGAAAAAAACAACTACAAAATCAAGCATATCACCTTGTTAACATATCTATTCTTACCTTTCATAATACTCTGATCCCTCCTCTAACCCAGGCAGAATCCCAGTCAACAGTCCTTGCAGTCCTGGTTTCAATGTTTTTCCCAAAGGGAGGTAATAAATCTCATACAGGCTCAATAAAGTTGGCTTGACAGACATAGCAGCATTGGCAAGGAGTGGAAATAGACCAGAACTGTGAAAAATAAATTTTATCTTTTTTAAGAAAGCTTCTCATGTGACAATTTCATTTCTATCTCAAAACTGCTACAGGCATTTTCAATGTAATTATTATAATGATCAGATTTTTATCTGATATGACTGACTGCCTTCAGGTGGACAGGTTGGTAAGCCAAGGCTAATATTATGAGCTTTGTTAGCATTGTGATAACAAGCACTGAAGGCCCAGAGATGACTGTCTTTCACCAATAAAACAAATATGACAAACCAGATGCATCTTGTTTTGCCCACGTTGAACTACAGCACAATGAAAATTGTATTTAAAAATACATTTTCTTTACACTGAAGAAAAACCAAGAATGGATGAGAACAGCTTGAGTAAATTCATAGAAATAATTTTCTGTAGGAAAAATAATGATGTTTTACTTCAGTAAGTTACCTAAAGGTAAAATTTAAGACATTTATGCTCTTAAGTAGCATCAAGGTATGTATTTACTTCAGAAATTCAGTCTGAAAACAGAGTCTCAAATTAACAGTAAACCCATAGTTCATGATGTATCATTTAAGGGATTGAAAACATTGGAGTTATGTTTTGAGTTAGTGATGAATGTAAGTTCACAAAAGTTACAAATGTGATCAGCTAAGGAGAAGTTGTCCAGACACTGAAAACATTATTGATACTGAATACCACAAGCTATTACTAACTGTATTAATCATCAAAGACATAGCAATGCAATTGTAATTTTCAAAATCACTGAGGATTCAGGTTCAAAGACCCCGACACATGAGGAAGAAAGTGGAAAAACATACAAAATACAAGTCGAAGAAAAAAGTCTTAAAATCTATGCCTACAAGTTTACTATTAAAAAAAAAAATCTTTGCAGATGGAATGTTATCCATACCAGAGGAAAAACCCACAAAACACTTTCCAAAGTATAAAACTTTTTGTAAAAATTATTTTGCCTTTATCTGTTTAGCACAATTAAGTCCTTTACCATTGTCATTTGGTTTCTTTTTTTCTACAGAAAATGCCTTTTTGTTCAACAACCAGCACACTATCCCACAGTCTTTCTTTGTAAGGCTATTACTCATTCTTCAAGATCTCATGTTCAGACATTGTCATTCTGCTTTCATGAAAAATACTGGAATCTTTGATAATGCCTTAATGTGAATATCCATCTTTTCTCAAGCAGCTGTAACAATGGCATTTAGTTTGATTACACAAGGTAGCATTTTCCACTACCCTAGAACTTACTGCTAATGAGATATTGCAGATACTGAATCACTGTACAAGCAGAAAACATGAGCTATGAATTTACAGTATCTTTTAAAATACGTGGAAACACACCACTGGGAGAGTCCCCCCCCTCAGTGTAACTATATATAAACATCTTGACAATGCAGGACAAAAGAGCTGGTGTTAAGGCAAACAATTTATTTCCAAGCATTAATACACATCTTTGCTACCTAAACAAAATGCTATTTTATCCCACTATTTCTCAAACTGATGAAATTTTAATCTCCAGGGTTAGGTAAAGATTAAGAACCACATGTGACTGTGTGTATATACATATGCACACACCTCTCTATGCATTATATAATAATTAACTTAATGACTTGCCTGTCCCACCCAACCAAAAACCCAATAGAGGTTTAGGAATCAGTATATGCTCACTACACTTAACTTTTCAAGGTTATCCTTCCTTTTCATTATCATCAGTTCCAGAGACTGACAGTGAGAAAAAGTTTGTACTTGCTCCACATTCTCACAAAACAATCTTTCAGTTCTGCTGATTTGATGATAAAGTTTCTTGCAACAAACTATTCTCAAATTCTTTTCACTTAAATTGAAATAGAAAAGTGTAATGTAAATACATTGAAATAAATGTTTAATCACTTCAATTATTGTACATACTGTACATATATGCATAAAAATTTATTTCAAAGAAAAGAACAATAAATTCCAGATTTCCTAGCACTAAAGCTGGTTCCTAACAAAAATTTAGGTGACCCATTTATCTCCATATATATAATAGTCAGGAGACAAACACAAGTAAATATGAGGAAAAGAAATTGATCGATCCTTGCTAGGTAACAAAATAAGATCGCTAATATAAAATGCAGGAAAACAAAAGCATCTCAACCATGCATTTGCAATGGAGTTGTTTACGATACCCGTACCTGTAGAGGAAGAGATCTTTGGCCAAGCGCTTGGGTCCAATGATTTTGAAAATGATCTCATAGGTTTCAAGTGCCTTGCGATGGACCCCTCCCGGCAGGGCTGGGTGCAGACATTGTGCCAAGCGCTTGCCAATTGTCAGCTTTTTTGGTACAACCTGGTACTTGGCGTTGTTCTGCAGCACCTGAGAAATGAGCACATTAAGAGATACAGCACCAAACACGTTAAACATCAAATATTCATTTTATAAACAAGTTCCTGAACATGGTCAGTAAGTCATTACACGTACCTTGGGTACCACACAATAAAACATTTCTAGAAATATACTGTGGAGCTTTTTCCTTGCCACGCCTTTCACGTGTACACTTGTCATAGGTGGAACTGCCAAGGCATTTAAAACTTCACTTGCAGTGGGCTCCTTACTTATGGCTTGCCCATTTAATTTTACTCATCCTTTCGAGACCAAAAATTGCTGTTTCCAGTTGATAAAACCTATTCTCAGTAGCTCAGAGGGGACTGTTACATTGTGGCTGCTGAGTCTGGGATAACTTTAAGAAAACACCTTAGCGCGAGACAACATCCAAAATGTTACCACTGCCTGAAACTATGAAATCACTTCAGGACTGGAACACAGAGTTGCATTTACATCTTTAGATTTTTCTTTCCCAGCATCATAGCCTTCACTTTGCATAAACATGCAGCAAGAACTGTTACAATCAAAAGAATTAAAGAAATGAGAGTTCATACAAAAACATTATGCCATTGCCACATGCAGTGCCATTCTCCTGAGTGCAGCTCCCTAGAAACACATATGACTGATCAAAACAAGATTTTTATGGATATTCATTTGTAAACTGCTATTAGAGGTTGCAATTATATTACACATTCAACTTACTAACTGCTAAAACGAATCTGAAAATTCTCTATTTGAGCCTCATTCTATCATGCTTCATAAAGATATCGCTCACTGGCAACTGTTTTTTACACTATTTCAATAACATTGAATATTAGAAGTAAATGTTAGTAATAAAAGAGATGTTGCTTTTATTTCCATTAGAAATGTAAATAACTTCTCCCTTTACTTAAAATTACAAAAAGTTCATCTCTGTCTTAGAAAGGCATTTGTTTGCTCCTTGCACACACCCAACATTTGGCTCAGGCTATTAAAATATTTGCAAGAGAATTAGATGGCTGGAACCTTCCACTTCCACACTGTTATACCAGTACCCTTTGTCAAATCCTGAATCTTTTCCAGGATCTTTTCCAGAATCTCTGCCAGGCATACCTTGTTTAGCTTCCCAAGTGCTGATATTAAATCTGCCCATTCACTTGAATATTCAAAGTTCTTCAGAGCTTTGTCAACAGCTGCTACATAGTTTCTGTACTTGGAGTCAGTCAGCAGCTCCAGCTCCTCCGTGTTCATCCTCCCACGGTGTCCCCACTAGAGACTAGCTTGCAATTCATGTACAGACATTACCTGTTCAAAATGCAAAATCAAAAAAAATCCTTGAAACCGTTGTTCCCAGAGACATATAGTTAAAATAACTCTGTATAAAAGGTACATTTTCCCCAAAGGCATTAAAAACATCAATCTGAATCAGTCTACAATAAAACCTAAAGAAAAGCTCATATATTGCAAACAAACATTAACAAATATTTAACACATGTCCAAAATCAATTCCTATTAAAAAAACCCAAACAAATAATACAAAAAACACAGCATCACGAACCAAACAAAAAATCCCTAGAAAATTAATGCCCTGTCTATCTCAAAAAGCAGTTTGTACTAAACAATGCAACAAAGGAATTTTTCATTTTCTTTTTTACTTCCTCTTGCTCTATCACCAGAAATCCCCACCTTTCAACAAACCAGCCCTTCTGCAAACTGAAGACACCAATCTTCCTGAATCACTTCCAGACAGAAGACAAGAATGAAAGATACATACCATAGTTAAGTCCTTCTGTGCATCGACACTTCCTTGTACAAGACCTGCTATTCTAATCCCATGATGAAACTCTGCCTTTGTAATGTCACCCACACACAACAAAAGTACATGTTTATGAGTGTTCATAATCATAGGCTTTTGCAATTTGCTCAATATACTTCCATAACATGGTAGTCTACACCAAGTAATTATGATTTCTAGTTCCAGAAACACCACTGCATACTTTTATAGGTCATGGACTACTTATTTTAGTAGAGATTTGGTAACTTTTTAAAGAAAATGAGTTTTTAAGGCTCCTTGCACCTCAAGGCTACTTTCACCTCAAGCAAATACAACTTCAATGGGAAATCCTACAGTAGCACATCTGTGTACAAAGGCAGATTTAGGACCCTTTTTAATGGGGGTCTTGTGATAGATGTTTTGGGATCTCTCTGATTCTTGGTTTCAGAAAAGATTTCACGCTCTGCAGATGCTGCTCTCTTCTGTCTGGATTAAAGGAAAATATTCTGTGTGCAGAAGTGCAGGCTGAAGCATGATAGACTGGAAAAAACAAACAAACCATGGAACAGGTATAAAGAAGCCGTACTCATCAGACCATCAGCCAGGTATGATAAAGTCTCAAGAACAAAGAAAACAAAAAAACCCAGACAGACAAAGTGAAAAGAGTTGTATGGCAGGAGTGAATAAAAAGGCCAACCTTCTGCACCCTTGATTCTGATGGCAGAGTAATAATCACAGACTGTCTCCAAGGTAGAATAGAAATGAAAAACATTACTTAAAAACTATATTCTGGGTGTCAAATTGATATTAAAAACTATATTCTGGGTGTCAAATTGATAGATTTCACTATCCTACACTGGCATAAAGCCCTTAAGATCTCGCTTTTTATTTTAAAAAAAAGCATTTCATGTGGTTTCAATTTTATAACAACCATCTTTGGATTAAATCCAGACAAAGATCAGGTTTGCTCTGAAAAAGCTGTAAAACGCCAACAGATTTCTCAGAGACAGTTGCACAACTACCAATGTCTGATCTCCAAAAGAAAGTATTAATGCTAAGAAAGAATCAGCATATAAAAGCAACATAATTCTAATTTTTCCAGGCACAAATGATGAAGAAATTGACACATAAAATAATGCTTTATGAGAGAAAGCATCAGCACCTTTTTAATCCAGCTAAAGCATAAATGCAACCACTTCTGGCTAAGTGGAAGAAAGAGCTCTGTCTTCTTCAAGTGCTTGAAGAACCTGAAAGCTGAGGGTGGCTTGATTCAGGAATATCAAAGGTTAAACAAACCCAGGTGGAGCACAGCGTTAAACAGGTAGCATTTTTTTCAGATTTAAAAACTGATCAGAACAATCTCTTTGTTTTAAAACATATCAATGACTTTGACTGAATAACTATACTTTCAGACAAGTCTGTCACATCCTGGCTGTCCAAATTTAATCATTATGAAGTTTTGTATAGAGAAGAAAAAACATACTCTGTTTTTGTAGTATTCTATGGTTATGGTGTCATTTTTCTTTCTTAAAAAAATAAATTAATCAATTTGAGATTATGGGGAGACAAATTATTTCTTGCATATATTTTTCCCCACGACGAAATCTCAGTTTTAAACAATATTTCTTCCAAATCATATGAGTAGCCATAAAAAGCCAGGCACACAGAGAAGATACTATGTAAATATTATATATTATTTTTATAAACCTGGGACTGGTTTTATTCTACAATCATCGAAACTACAGGAAATGTCCATTTTTTTAGTTCTCACACACAAAAATATACTTGTCCTACAGGGTTTGTTTACTATTTGTTTAGTCTGAAGATATACTAAACTGTGGGGTTTAATTTATTCCTCATTTCTATCACTTATACTTATCAATACCTTTTGTTTATAATAAAACTTCAGATTTAACATTTAATTTTACAGCTGGTATTTCAGTGCAAGGTTAAAGCTTGGCAATATCTATCTCCTTATAAGCATCACACTGTTACTCTTTCATGGTTTACTACTTTGAAAAATTAGATAAATAATAAAATTGATAGATCAAAACAACTGAAAAATAGCAGTTTCTGCTCCATCAAACAGCCCACAGGATAAAGCATTTATCTTGCCATTACATGATCACCATTGAGCATGAGGGCCAGCTTTCCAAGGAATGTTCTTTATTTGTTTTTCTTTTTAAACACAAGTATGAAGAGCACAATCCTTTGGGGGGGTTTTTCTCCCCATTTTTGCATACCAGATGAGATAAACCAAGCTTCTCAAAGTGAAGGTTAAGCCACTCCCATAAGTCTAGACACAGGCAATCTGGACCTGTTAGATGGCCAAGCTTTTTTAATGGATGTCATAAAGCAAATAGGGGTACCTGAGCAGAAAGCTCATTACCAATAAGGAAAAAAAACACCAAAGAAGTGCTATACACTTTCAAATAATGTCATGTAACTATATTTAAAGCACAAGTGACTGCAGCAGTAAGTCTTGACACTTACTACCTAATATTTCACCTTCTCACAGAGATTAAAATACAGACACTGCCCAATTCTGGGCACACCTGGATGGCTGCGGGGTCTTTATACAGAACTTTGACAAGGAAAGCAATTGCCTGGGGCTGTGGAACTTCTTTTGCCAGGGGTAGTTTGCAGAGCAGCCTTCAATTCCCTTCATCTGTAAGGTGCTATTGGTTTTCCTTCGAGTCATGTCAAAAAGATACTGCTACAGCAAACACTTCACAACTTAGGAACCTAAGAGCCTCCTGCCTCACGTCAACACAACTATTCACCTGGTTAAGAGGCACCAAATCATTTACAATGAAGCTAAAGAAACTCTGAGAAGAATAACAGCTTCATCAAATCAATTCAATAAAAGTAGCTTTCATCCAGATCCCGTCTTGATTTAATCACAAGATCATAAGCTCTCCATTATCTGTTGTACTCTAAAGCTCCTCTTCAGGTTTGATTTGCTACTGTTCCACTCTCACATTTTTCAAGCCTCGCATGATTGCTCCATTTGCCTGCTTCACACCAATCTGCATACATCACATCACTTCCAGAATTCTCAAGTTTCAAGTACTGCAAGAACCTGAGCTCCCAAGCTTCCTCCCTTTGAATTCCTCAGAGTTTCAGCTCTGCCGTGCAGTATTTTAAGGCATTTCTGAAATTTCTACAATTTCAAGCATGGCTGTGGGATGTACTGTACAGTAAAAGAACTAGTAGACAATTAAAAAGCAGATGAGAAAAATTTCTAATTTCACAGCACTGAGCTATTGCTTTGTGTGCATAATATTGCTATGTGTGCATAATGCCCACATACTAAGCTGGCAACTGCATAAACACATTTTTATTTAAATAGATTTAACACCAACATGGATTTGAATACATGGAAAACAGAAGCCTTGTCATTTGGTAATTTATCATGCTTTGCTTCTACTCAGAAGCATTTAACAACATAAGTAACAAAATAAGTGCTCCAAATCTCAGACCAGACTCTTCAGATGAAATTCAAATGTTGGAAATACATATATTCTTCTATTCACAGAAACAAATTTTCCAATTACAGCTAATTACTTTATTTCTAGATTGACTTTCCACAGAGTCCTCTTACTTCAGAATTTTTCAAAGACGAATCTCTCATTTCTTCTGAAGAATAAGAACCATTCGAACTTGTTATTTTGGCTAACTGCTGTTCAGTATAGGAATGAAAGAAGAGAGTCCCCATACTACATAAATAAACAAAACAAAGGAACCCCACCAGACAGCATTATTAACTATAATTAGTCATGATCTTGTTAGTGTCCTGCAGCACTATACTTTATTCAATAAGATTTAATATTGGATTAATAACTTCCCAGTACACTTTTCTATCCAGTCACATCGACAAGCGGAAACAGTACATTGTATTTTTCCACATTAAAACCAGCACTGCTTTAGGTGTTCAGATTTCTTCCCACAACAAAATTAAATCAACTCAGCACAACAATGTGTGCATTACCCACACTGGCAACTTATAAATCAATGCAAGGTGTTTTCCTGAGAGTGATTCTCATCTCAAACAAGAATTAAAAGAGAAAACCTCTTGTACTACAGAGGTCGGATTAGCCAACTGGATGTGCACTCTCCTCACTTACGAATCTACAGAACACATTACTTATTATTACACAAAACCCCAAATTATCAGTAAAAAGAAACTGAGTACATTTTTCCTGCTTTTATGGATTTGTCACAGAAAAAAGTAAATTACTGGAATAAAACTTTAAGACTAGCACTGAGCATAGCCTGATGGAAGTACATAAGGTATGTAAAATGTTCTTCTTTCTGCTATTACTGTCACATGGTATTCCAAATATGACTTACATCAGACATGTTCATAAAGAGGAACAAATAACAAACTTAAAAATTCATAAGGAACAAGTCTTCTCAGGATTCAACTTCTCTGCTCACTGTTTAAGAAAACAAATTTATAATTATAAGCAAACCCTAAGTGAATTTGCTTTATGGATTTTCAGAATTGAAAAAGTATCAAATCTATGTCTGCTTGTCAGGGGGGAGAAGAAAGGGACCAAAGACTTCTCACTCTTATTGATAAATACACCTCTCTTCCAAGTGCCTCTTAAAAACTTAAAAGATCTTAAAAGATCATCTTTTCTACAGTTTAATACTTTTGTACTCCATAAATACCAGAATCTTACTCTAAGATTCCTACTTTCAAAATACCATATTCTTCTTGAGATCAAATGAAATACTCAGATTTCATAGATCTGAACTTATGTTACTCAGGAAATGAAAGATAATGATTTGCATCTTCGTTACAACTCAGGTCAACCATTAACTCAAATTATTTTCTTCTTCCTAAAATAACATTTTCCCATGTTTATTCCTTTCTGGCAACAAATGACTGCTGAGTTATCTATGTAATATATTATAGCTTAATCAACATTCACTTTCCACCTAAAAATCAACAAAGCTCCAGATAGCCATGTTTTCTGTTCTAAATTATGCCAAACATCTACCATGTCTTACTAAAAAACAGATGGTAATTTAAGTCAGAATATCACAACATCGAGAAAAACGGTGAAATGCTTCCTCGAATTTGTGGCTATTCTGCAACACTCACAAGTACTTTTTTTTGTCCCCTTCTTCCCTTGGTTGACCACTGTGTTTGAACAATTACTATTTCACTATAGCTGGTCCCTCACATTCAATTAAACATTTGAAGTAAGAATTTAACCTGCACTCATTTGACATGTTTGCAGAGGGTTTCCTCCTGAAACTTGATTTCATCTCAGCTCACAGTTACCATCTTTATGTACAACTTAAATTTTGGCAGCAAAGCATCCAACAAAAAACCGTAAACTATTTGGGTAAAGATGTTTTAAAAATAATCTTCATTGCGTTCTCCAAGCTGACATCCTAGACCTTGAAAAGTACCTAATTCCAACACTCTTGCCCTGAGCAGGGACACCTTCCAGGAGGATGTAACCTCCTGGAGTCACCTGTCACTTGGACAACGCAGACCCAACAGAAACATAAAAACCTTACTCGGAAAAAGTGTAACAACAACTATTCCCTGGACAAAAAGAAACTGTTGCCATGCTGAAAAAAGGTTGGCTCGCATCCTGGGTGGGAAAGGGCTTTTCCAGCTATCCACAACCAAACCTGCGACATCACAGTGTCAGCAGTTCCTCCACCCTCATCGATATTTCCTGAGACTGCACACCAGAAATAAGGCTTTTTGCATTATTCCAAACAGCATATGGGAGGTATTCACCTGACATAACTAAATCTATGGCAACCACACTGGTCTGGTGGGCTGGAGAAATCCTCGTCCAAGAGAAAGCAGCGGGTTCTGGTGCAAGTGGCTCCGGCATCACGAGCTTTGTGCTTTTCCTGCCCCAGGCAGAACTGCCCAGCTCCCACAAGCACTGCTGGACTCGGGGATAATGCCTTCTCTGTTGAGCAATGCTTGATAAGTACATAACTTCAAATAGTTACCTTCTCTCCAGCTGCCTGGGCACAGTAACAGGACGGGTGTCCTAAAGTAAACTGCAACTTATTTTCACTTTTATGCGTTTCGGCCTTGTGCCTTCAAATGGTCACTATACCCTCTCTGAGAAGAATTCCTTTTTAGCTAGCTAGCTTTCCTCTTTCAATCTTTTCCAGTCATTTACTGAGGGAAGACCTACCTTCAGGTATTGGTTTTCTTTCTTATTTTTTTACTCTTATCAAACCAGCGAGTCCAATTAATATAGTAATACAGCTAAAATAAAGAAATAAGCAACAAGAACAAAATCAGCTCAAACCAGTATGACAACATTCAAAGACATATTTGTACTACACTTTGCTTTAAAGGAGAGTTCGCCAACATTCACTGTGCCTTCACATTGAAACATTTCTCTTTAAATACCCTGATACACAGTTTAACAACAATAAAAAAGTGGAGGCTTGTAGTTGATTCACTTCCTCTTTGTTCACAATAACTTCAAAAACTGAAGATTTAGACAAACCTTTCATTTATCCACATCCATTGTTCCAATAATATGGAGTTTCAGGAGAGTTTAACATTCTGTCTCCAAACAATCCTGGTATTTCTTTTCACAAAGGCATATCAGAAGTTCTCACATCCTTATCAATGCCTGTCTTGAGTAACCTGATACAATGGGCAAGACTTTGTCCAACTTCCTTTTTTGTTATACTCGGAGGCCTAAGGTATTGAAATTTGAAATTAATTAATTACTAACTAATTTGCATAATTTTATTCTGATTTTAACTCAGAGATAGTGTCATATGCCACAAATATACCAATGCAGTATCTGGATTGTGGTTACATTTTGCAGTGCCTCTCATTTCACAGTTCCTACAGGTGGATTTCAAAGGAATTTGTAAACTAGAATCCTTTTCTGATGATTACAAACATGGGGACTGGACCAGAACTCGTTCATTCTCCTTATCCTCACAAGTATGACAGAAAAGACTTAAGTGAAAAGTTAAACTCCCTTGGATTTCTGCAAATTATACTAGAAATCCAATTCAGCAAATTCAGCACCATTCCCCTTGACTTTTGACATTTTTTATGCTTGTATTGAACTACGAGTTTCTGATAAAAATAGGAATATGTTGACTAGTAAAACCATTTCCTGATTCTCTTTGCTACTTTCTGCTTATTTCTTGTTTCAGTTATTGGGGGAAAATGATTGATCTTGCTGTACTTCTTTTCCCCAACCTGGCAGAAGGAAACATATCACTTACTGCTTCTATTTATCATTCAGCTGCAAGTCAGGGCAACATGATTATTAATCTGAAAGACAATTTATGTATACACACACACAGAGTGCTTCAATTTTTCCATTTCATGCTTTAGCAGGCATCATTTAGTTTAGTCTCTTTTCTATCTCTTAAATTTTATCAATTATTTTCAAAACAGGTTTTTTTATAACAAACCTCATACCTCTTCTTGGTTCTTTTCTACACACTGCATACTAAATATAATACAGCTCCACCAAAGTAAAAAACCTTTCCAGCCAGCTTAGCCCCAGCAGTCATTCTGCTAAATGAAAAGATACTGCAGGTGGACAATGGCATCTGTAGCCAAGAGAACTAAGCCAACAATGCACACGTGGAAGTGTCCTCTCCTTATTCAAACAGACGACAATGGCAGGAGAACACAGGCTGAGGCCACTTACACCAGTGTGCTCGTTGGGGCTGTGGTACAGTTAATTTCCTTCACAGTTTTGGGTTTGTGCTGAACACAATGATGATAATATAGAGGTGTTTTTGTTATTGCTGAGCAGGGATTACACAGAGCCAAGGCCTGGTGAGGGGGCTGGGAGTGCACAGGAGGTTGGGAGGAGACACAGCCAGGACAGGTGACACAAACTGACCAAAGGGATATTCCAGACCATATGACATCATGCTCTGTATACAAAGCTGAGGGGAAGAAGGAGGAAGGGAAGGGATGTTTGGAGTGATGGTGTTTGTCTTCCCAAGCCATCATTACAAGTAACGGGTCCCTGCCGTCCTGGAGATGGCTGAACACCTGCCTGCCCACGGGAAGCAGCGCATTCATGAATTGTTTTGCTTCCCTTGCATGTGCAGCTTCTGCACGACCAGTATAAACACGGCCTAACTTGTGAACTTAATCCACCCAAACACAGCACAGCCACTCCACTTATGGAGGACATACCTTGCCTTTACAAGATGCTGCTTAAGCACCTACTGTCACAGGTGCTACCAACGAGTTGGGAAAGCAAAATGTTACAGGCTGCTGTAAATTTACATTTACAGTACCAATTCTCATTTCAGTGAAAACTAGGAATTATGCTGTAAACATTCTGCCTTTTTCCAAACTGACATTCCCCCCGGACATTTTGGATAATCACAATATTTAGACATCACACGATTAGATCTGCAAAAGGCCTACTGTATTTCAGCCTGGTTTTGAAGAGTTACGAACATGAAAAAAAAAAAATCAGAGAAAAGAGCAAATCTGACAGCTAGGCCTACCTAAGGATTTAACACAGACAGACCAAACCCTGGCAGCATAATGAAAGACTAGGATCTTGAGCCTTATACTGTGCCCTCTTATTACCTGCAAGCATCTAGCCTGCTATTATTTAGATTCAGTCTTCCCACCACTTCACACTCCTACAGCTGGAATTCAGGTATCACACTGTGCAGTTCACTATCCCTGCACATCAAGAGAAGATCCAGGTGTGAAAGGGTTCTTGCAATCAGCAACGAAAACACAAGGGTTGAGTCACCCAGAATAAGCTCACTAAAACCTTCACTTCATATCTAACATGTTTTATTAGGCTTTTCTGGTTATTTGTCGCAGATTTGAAAACGCTACTTCTAAAAAGACACGATACCAGAAGCTGTCACGTATTTCTGCTTTCCAAACGGGCATCACAAGACCTGCAGCCATCCCTGCATCAACAGATGACACCCAGCCCTGCACCACCAGCCCAAGGGCCGCCCTGTGCCCCGCGCATCCCCCGCACGCCGCACCAGCACCTCCCGCGGCCGGGCCGGACCCGACCCAAGAGGGGCGCACAGCCTTCAAGGTCACGGCGGGACGGCCCCAGCCGCCCAACGCCGAGCTCGTTCCCCGGCGGCAAGAGGCGCCCGGAGGGAGCCCCTCCGCAAGGGCGAAGCCGGGCCCCGGTGCCGGGGTTGGGGCTCGGGGGGAGGCTCCGCACCCCGAAACCAAGAGGGAACGCTTCGCCCTGCGGGGGCACCGCGCCGGGGACGGGAGGCGCGCGGGTGCCACGGGTTAATTGAAGCGGCGCAATTAACAGGCGATAACCGCCCGCCCCGGGCCGCCCCGCGCCCGCCCCTCGCGCGCAGCCCCGCACGGCCCGGCGGTGCCCGCGGAGCGTCCGCGCCAGAGACGGACCCTCCCCAGCACGGGCGCGGCGA